>SBJO01000146.1:0-15576 GCA_015832245.1 Nosema granulosis
ACTATGTTCATTAAAAATTTTGCTAAAAAGAATAGGTGTGGTCATGTATTTACTTATTTAAAAAAAAACATAGAAATTATCTTTAGAAGAAATTCCGTTTATCAGTTTATAATCAAAACGAAGATGTAAACAAAAAAAATAAAGAAGAATTCTGCATTAAAATCTGATTGACACTATTTATTTTAATACATTTAGGTAGATTATTTGTTTTTGTTTACAAAAACCATTATTAGGTAATAGGGGTTTTCATTTTAAATTTATAAGTAAATATTTTGCAAGAATCCCTATTTTTTAGTAATTTTTTTGGAAGTGAGTAAAATTTAGGACAAAAAAGACTTGATCATTGATCATTTTGAGTAATTCCAATAAAACATATTTTAATTCTATTGATATCTCTCAAATAGATCTAGTTTGTCGTCAATTAGAGAGCATAAATTATAATTTTCTTTAACAAGTCCTAAAACTTCATCGTCTTCATCTTTTATATTCTCAATGCTTTTGTTGTAAGAATCTGAAATTTCTTCAAATTTCTTTATGCATAAAAGCAGGTCATCATCATCCCCACTGCTTGGGACTCGTGTACTAAATTCCTCTAAGCTCTTCTCGAAGGCTTCTAAACGACCTTCTAGCTCTGTGATCTTCATTTCTTCATTCTCCAACTTTGTATTAATAGCTTTGTAGTTGTTCAAAGCTTTCATGATCTTTTCATCTTCGATAAATATCTCTCTAGCTTTGGTGTTGAAGTCTGAGATGTTGTCTTCTAGTTTACGAACTTGTTGTTGAATGATTTCGTAAAGATTCATTTGCACAAAAGAACTGCTCTTGTCTAAACCTGTTTTAGAACTGTCTGCTGTAGGTGTCTGTTGTTTGAATGTAGTTGACTGTATAGAACCGTTAGAAACAGGTTGACTGGGTGTTTGAGGAGCAAAGGGATTTTGTGTTTGTCCAAAAGTAGTACTATCATTCAACGTAGATGCCTGTCCAAAAGCTGGTGTAGTATTAGTATTAGTATTAGATTGTTGCCTAACTACAGGAGTATTATTTTGTTGTTGCCCAAACACTGGTGCACTATTTTGTTGTTGTTGCTGTCCAAATATAGATGCACTATTTTGTTGTTGTTGCTGTCCAAATACTGGTGTTGAGCTTTGTTGTTGTGGCTGTCCAAATATAGATGCACTATTTTGTTGTTGTTGCTGTCCAAACACTGGTGTTGTGCTTTGTTGTTGTTGCTGTCCAAATACTGGTGCACTATTTTGTTGTTGTGGCTGTCCAAATACTGGTGCACTATTTTGTTGTTGTGGCTGTCCAAATATAGATGCACTGTTTTGTTGTTGTCCAAACACTGGTGCACTATTTTGTTGTTGTGGCTGTCCAAACACAGGCGTTGTGCTTTGTTGTGGTTGCCCAAAAGGGTTTTTTGGTGGTTGGTTTTGATTTTGCTGGTCCTTGTTGAATATATTGAAACTCATTAAGGAGGGTTGTTTTTTTAATAAAATAAAATTTCTTTTATGCATCTCCTATGATTTTATGCTGAGTGTGTTCTGATTAATTGTTTTGCATAAATAAATAATAAATGACCCCCTTTATGCAAGAAGTAGAAAACTTTTTCAACGTGCTTTTTATTGGGTCTCCAGCTATAGGCTTTATACCACAAATATTATCCCACGACATTCTCTTTCCGGAAGTACTTTCTGTTCTCGCAATCTTAGCCAATGTGTTAAAGCTACTTCATTACTCCTCTGAACCATTTTCCCCACTGATTGCTCTACAGGCAGTCTTTATAATTGTCCTCCACTGCTATCTCATTCATTTCAATCCTTCTAATTACTCTTCTATTGAAAATAATATCTTTAGAGTTCTTAAATTAACGAAGCTTAATAAGAGATATGGAACTAAAGCAGTATATACCACTTTGATAATCACAGCTTTAATTACATTCCACCTGATGGGATACTTAGTTAGCTCAATGGCTTTCTGTGGGATTCTTTCTTTGGTTGTTGAACTTTCTATAAATGTATTGCAAGTGATGATTGAAAGTGATAAAAAGGAGCTCATAGTTTTAGATGGAAGCAAGGTCAAGAGAAGCCCAAAGGAGCTTTATCTCTTCTGGATGATAGGAGATGTAGTTAAGATTTGGTATATGATGAAGGTAGCAAGTCCTAATGTGTACATTATGACAACTATATTGCAATTCTTACTTGATGGATATCTTTTTTTTACATAAAGAGTTAATTAAAAAATTACATTGAAAAGAAAAAATTACATTGAACAAGTTTATTATATTGAACAAATTTATTATATTAAACAAGTTTATTATATTGAACAAGTTTATTATATTGAACAAATTTATTACATTAAACAAGTTTATTATATTGAACAAATTTATTATATTAAACAAGTTTATTACATTAAACAAGTTTATTATATTAAACAAGTTTATTATATTGAACAAATTTATTACATTAAACAAGTTTATTACATTTTAAACAAAGTAACACACTCTTGGGTACTTAGAATATGTTTTACCTGTTCTGGGACACACTACAAATCCTCTGTTCTCCTTTATAAAATCATCTCCATAAACATGTCCATTGTCATAGGCATGTGGCTGATTTTGATCATCAAGCTCTTTCCCACTTCCTCTGCACAATATTATAGACTGTTCATGCCTGTTGAAAGGAACCTCTTCTCGAAGCTTAAGATTAGGACAGCAACTTGGACACTTCTCATTTTTCTCCTTAAAACACTCTTGGCTTTTAAAAGCCATCATCCCATACTCCACAATCTTGGATAATCGAGATTCTTTAGTAAGCCTAAACACTTCTAGCATTGATGCATGAATCTCCTCCACCAGTGCTTCGTGGGACTCGTCTACTGTTTTAAAAGCACTGATTGGGTCGACCAAAAAAGGTAAAACCCTCTTCACAGCTAGAGAATGTTTTTTCAAGTCTGACATGAGGTACATCAAAGCTTCTTTGATATTCCCCTGCGAGCATAAATATATAAATCGATGCAATTTTAATTTTGTATCAAATGTGTTTGTTTTGAAGAGTAGACGATGGTCTTTGTAGAATTCAAAAGCAGGTGTAAAGTTAAATTGTTTCAGCTCATTTTTGATATTTTCTATCATTTTGAAAATATCCTGATCATGCAAAATGTCAAACTTTGATGCAAGCAGATTCGCTGATGCAAAACAACCCTTGTAGTTAAAATGCTCTACAATAAATGTCATTGTAGCATCTGCTTTGTTTCTTTCTTCAGCCTGCCTTTGAATGGCTTTTAAGTTTTCTGTGTTTTTAATGACGAGGTCTTTGAGTTTGTCTAATTTAGCTTTGAATTCTACTTCACTGATTTTTCCAGCCTTGTGCAGAGAAAAAAGCTTCTCGATCGTTCTTCTCGTTGTTTTTACAATGTTGTTTGCTGTGATTTGAAGAATTAAGGAGACATCCATAGGGATATAATCAAAACTTTTATAAATAAACTTTTATTTTACAAAGCATTGTAATCAATCTTTGCTTTCTTCTTAAGTCCTCTGATACTCTTCTGATCCACATTTTGAACCTTTTGAGGAGGATTAAAAATAGGTTTGGGCTTCTCTTCAACGACAGTTGGTTTCTCTTCAATTTTATTAAAAACCTTAAAAGGATCATTTGGATTGCTCATTATGGTCTTTGTTTTGTTTTCAGTTGTTGTTGTAAAACTATTTTCTGTTATTTTTCTTTTGCTCTCGTCTTCTGTTTCATTCTTTGCGGATTCTGTCTCTTTTGGTTTTTGAACTCTCTTTTTTCTCGTTTTTTTCTCTTTCTTAATTTCTACTTGCAAAAAAGTTAAATTGTCTACAGTTGTTGGAATTGCAGTGTTGTTAGGGTGTTCACAAACATTATCCTCTTTTTGTTTATTATTAATGACTGAGGTTAAAATGTCCTGATCTTTTTGATTTAAAATATTACGCTCTTCTATTGGTTTTGGAATATTGTTAAGCTCTTCTATTGGTTTTGGAATATTGTTAAGCTCTTCTATTGGTTTTGGAATATTATTATGCTCATCTATTGGTTTTGGAATATTATTATGCTCATCTTTGGTCTTTTTATTATTGATATTTGGGTTAATTATATCATTTGCTAAATTGAAAATATCGGTTTTAAATTTGCTGTTATCTTTTACACGATTATTAATATTTTTTACATTACTATTAATCTCTTTGACTTGATTATTATTATCTTTTACATGTTTGTTGATCTCTTTTATTGGTATAATAGGTGAGAACTTTATATCTTTCTCAAATGGCACTGGCTTATTCTCTTTTGAACCATGTTCCACTTGTTTAGTTTCAAAAGCTCTACGATCAAAGCCTTTTTCTTCTTTTATACATTCATTATATCTTTTTTCAATGTCGTTTTTAAACGTAGATTCGTTATTTCTTAAATTATAATCATAGTTGATAACCTCGCTGTTGCTTGTATTATAATTAGTTGGTAAAGTCTTCCCCACCTCTCTTATGTAAACACAAAGCACATCCCCACTCTTACACACTGCACCAATATTGATGTCATTAATAAATTCAAATCCCCTGTCGTCAGTAATTCCACCAATTTCAATGCGTTGGGAATGTTGAAGACCGTAGTAATGCTTCATCTTTCTCATTATCTCTGATATTCTATCCTCACAGGATGCTTTAATTATCATTTTAGTGTTATTATTAAATTTTACACGTAGAATAAAGTCTTCATTGATCATTAGGGGTGTAAATCTGAAAAATATCAAAGAGAAAAGGAGAAAAGTTCAAACAAAATTTAGCAAAGATAAATTAAAAACTGTAAAATCATTTTAAATAACCGTTAACCCTTATTTTACAGAATTTGTATAAAACATAAATCTTGGCAGTACGTGTGTTATAAATATTTTTAATATTTCATAATATAAAGCTATACTACTTTATTTAAGAAAGAGAAGAATTTGCCTGACATGTAGAACATAAACAATCACATATAATTTAAATAAAGTTATAACCCAAAATTAAGAATTTTCGGTATTTTTAAAATATTGCACAGCCTCAAATAATCTGAACCTTTAAGAATAGAAGTTTGAAATAAAATGAACACTTAAAATTGAGAATTTTCGGTATTTTTAAAATATTGCACAGCCTCAAATAATCTGAACCTTTAAGAATAGAAGTTTGAAATAAAATGAACACTTAAAAGGGCATTCAAAATTTAAAATTATCAAAGACAACCATCTTCTATGAAAAAAGAGACCTTTTTATTATTATAACACTATATATTTATTGTTTTACAAGGTTTAACTTTTAAAAAATATATTCTAAAAAGGACCAATTTTTAAGGTATTATGTTTTTTCTTAAACACAGTACCTTTAGGATACTACTGTAGATCATATTTTAAACTATTCAATTAAATATTGAGCACTTTATAAAATTATGATGAATTTAACGATAATTGATATGATTTATGTCGTAGTCTTACAACTTTCTGTAAAATTTATATAAATAATATTAATTATTTAACCTACCCCCCCCCAATGAATGGATTAAAAGACTTAAGTTCTGATAATATATATTTTTTTGCGTAACACACCAATTATATTTGCACCGATGAATATAAATCATCAATATGATTATAGATTTGTTATTGTACACACCAATTATATTAGCACTTGGTTGTTAATGACTTTATACTACTTAGTGAAACCGACAAAATAAAAAGAGCTTTTTTATACTTTTCAATAGACAAAAATGTTTATTTGTTAAACACTTTTATTAGTGTCTTTAAAATGATAAAATTGTCACGTCAATCATTTAATGGAAGTTGATTGGGAGACAAATAACCAATAGATAAATTCTTTGTATAATAATCCCGAAAAAATCCACCCTATGGGTCTGTTAAAATCCGGAGATATACTCAGTTGGGAAGACTTGAAAGCTGCAGAAAAAAGCATTAAGGAGAGGGGAATTGATCAGTTTGTTAAGGTGTATCGTAAGAATAAATTGAACTACACTTGTAAATTTGCTTTTGGAGATGAGTTAGAACTTATTACACTGATCCTCAAAGAAGGAAAATATATGCTTTACTGTGGTTCTGAAAACATTGTTGGTAAGACACCTTCGAGCTTTGTGGAGTATGCTCGTTATATGGTTGAAATTAGTGCTTTGGTGCCTTTCAATGAGCAGACTATTTCAGATGTTGAGAAGTGTATTCAGGGGCGAATAGATGATATCGAAAAGATTTCTCCAGATGGCGTGGAGGTTGCTATGATTCCATGCTTTTTCAATCTTACATATGATTATTTCTATGATACAAAGCCATTAGTAAATGATGTGACACTTTCTTTGAACTTTCCTTTTAATGGTGTTACACAGCATAAAAGATTCACCTCCTTCACTGAGAATATCAGAAACAGGAGAGGGAGAAAGATAGAGGGATATATAGAGATTATGAAGGATAAAAACACGACTTTCGATCCTTCTAGATATGTTTTGGTAGACTCGATGGGACAAGGCATGGGCTGTTGTGGACTTCAGGTTACTATACAAGGAGAAACTATGGCAAATACACGTTTTTTGTATGACATGCTTGCTATTATATCACCTTTGGTCCTTAGAATGACTAGAGGATCTCCCATTTCGTCAGGGAAGCTTATCAATACAGAGACCAGGTGGCAGATGCTAGAAATGAGTGTTGATTGCAGAACAGACGAAGAAAGAGGATCTCTGTATATGAGATCAGATGATCCAGAAAGATACCCCTATGGTTCTATTATCCCAAAGAGCAGGTTTTCTCCAGTGGATTTTTTTATATCAGATCATAACAGCTATATGGAAGAATATAACGATATTCATGTTCCATTGCATGATGAGTCCTATACAAAGCTTATTGAGGAAGATGTTGATGTGAAGCTTGCAAGACACATCAGCTCTCTATTCATAAGAGATCCAGTAGTAGCGTACCGAGAGACAAACGAAGAAACATTTGATGATTTTGAGAATATTCAAAGTTCAAATTGGAGATCAGTCAGGTTCAAGATACCCGCTGAAAAGGTCAATTCCAATCTCCAAGGCTGGAAGGTAGAACTTAGGTCTATGGAGATGCAAGCTACTGTATTTGAGAACACAGCTTTTATTTACTTAGGTTTTCTACTTTCAGAAGCTATTATTTTGTACAATCTGAATCTTTATATTCCTATCTCATTGGTAGATACTAATTTCAGGAGAGCCAATGCCTTCGTACGAAATGCAAAAGAATTCAAAAAAGGAGCACTAGCTGAGGATACTCAAACTTTTTATTACAGAAGAAATATTAAAGACTCCAACAAGGCTGTAGTTTGTTCCGGGACTCTGAAGACTATCTTTTTAGGAGATGATGAGTACAAAGGATTACTGATGTATGTTTATGATGTTATCGATGACAAATTCAGAGAGCAATCTGAGCATCTGAAGAAATACATACGCTTTATTGAAGATAAATTGAATAACAAATATATTTCTTTGAGTGATTGGATCAGGAGGTTTGTTATCAACCACAGTGAATATAAACATGATAGCATTGTTCACGACAGTATAATTTTTGATCTAACACAAACTTTGTTAAAGATAAGAAAAAATAACAATATTACATATTTAAAGAATGAACCATAATAAATCTTTATGTTTTTAAGAATTAATAAAATTTTTTAAAAAACAATATTTTAAATATCTTTCATCATACACAAATATATTTCTTTATAAAAACAATACACAAATATATTTTTCTATAAAATTTCACTCAAAAAGAAACCCAAAATGTGCATCAACTTCAAAATTAGAAAAAAAACTTTCTTTGACTTAACTCATGAAAGCTTAAGCTGTGCAAAACAAGATTTGAACACGAAACTTCTTGCATTAGGAACTACAGAGGGGTGTCTGAAGATTGCCAAGATCCAAAACAACAATACAGTGCTCGCCAATAAATTTGTTCAGAACCTACAAATTAATTCTGTAGACTGGTTGGCTAATGGATTGGTTTGTATGTCTTTAGATCTGCATGGACTGGCTTTGTATGATCCTATGAAGAACAAATTGGCCTTTCGCCAGCTCTACGATGAGAATATTCGACACATGCGAGCAGTGTCCAATAATGAAATCTTGTGCTGGTACAGAGATGGAATGGCGATTCTGGTTGATCTTAGGTCAAAAACAAAGCAACTAGAATTTAAAAGCAAAGACAGTGTCACCTGTGCCAATATAAATACTCAAAATAGGAATATAATTTATACTACGAGTATCCCAGGTACACAGCTGAATATATGGGATATGAGGTATACTAAGAGAGGGAAGTATATCTCTATGTCAAAACAGATTTCAAACACACACACGTGTGATCTAGAAATGATAGATGGGTTGTTGTTTGCCACTGACAACCAATCAAATGTTTTTAGGATATCAGCAGGAGGCAACTTCAAGAGCAAGATTATAGAGGGAGATGGGCAGGGTCGAGCTGGGCGACTTCATGCCAATGATTTTTTTAAAACTGCATTTTTCACAACCCAAAATGCGATCTATAGTATTAATAATAAGGCTATAAAAATGTATGATTCAAATATGCCTTTAATAGGATGTACAGGTTCGAAAGATGATCTTTTTGTATACTCGACCAAGAGAATAGTAAACTTTGTGATATCCCCCAATCTGTTTCTGAATCACAAGTGAAACAGTTTCATACTTTTAGGTCTCCCATATATTTGTTGTTTGTAAACAAAAAATAAATATTCGCCCCAATGACAAACATAGAAGAAGAATACTTAGATAAAGATTTTGACTATACGAAGCTTACGATGGTGAAGCTGAAAAGAATACTTTTTGAAAACGGGATCACCGACTTTCCAAGCAACCTTAAGAAGCAAAGACTTTTAGAAATCTACAAGGAGAATATCCATGATAAGATCGAAGAAATCAAAAAGAAGAGAAAGAAAGACCTGAGCAAAGATAAAAACAAGTACCAAACCGACAGATCATCTATTATGGATCTCGAAGCCAATGAAAATGATCAAGTTGGAGGAATATTTACAAATGGTAGAACGAGGAGGGCTTCTAGTGGGTTGAAGGATCTAGAACACCAAGAAGTGCCTGTAGAAGAGCGTTTGAAAGTGATCAAGAATGGAGCAATAAAAAGAACATCTTTAAATGAAGAACATAAAGAGAGACCTAAAGAAATTAGACCAAAATCTACTTCACCAATAAAAAAAGATCTTCAAAACACAAGTTTCTTAGAATCTATTGGAACATATCTTAAGAAAACATCAAAAAGAGCAAATGGTAGTGAGGGTGGGTCTCCTACCGGAGAATCTCCTGTTAAAAAAGAACCCCCAGTTAGAAGTAAACACTCATCTTCACCCATAAAGAACAAGCATGATTCTCCCATCAAAAAAGATTCTCCAGTTAAAAATAAATTAAACGAGGCTGATAAAAAGAAGATTTATATAGATGTAGATACTTCAGATTTCTCAAATACTTCATTTTTTAGCTACCAAACGAATACCCCAAAGAAAACAGAAACTAATAATAGTAATAATAGTAAGAGAACTGGCACTGTGAGACACAAGTTTGCTTATGTTCTACCTTTATTTGGAATTCTTATTATGGCTATTTCGTACGTGGTTTTTAAGAGCCTACCTTATTGTTCCAGTGGAGATTTCTTTTGCATTAATATTCCAGAGAATGGGAAGCTTGTACATGGGAAATTAGCTTGCAACAAAGGATTTATTTTGAGAACATCTTTGTTCAGAGATAGCTGTGTAAAAGATGATACGAAAGAGGTGCAGATGTTTAAAACCATTCAAACCTTTATTAAGAAGCTGGAGATCCTCAGAGGAAACTATGTTTATGGATTTACAAAAAACTATAAAATGAAGCTAGAGAATTTGACAACAGACAATGATCTGATCGGAGTCCTGAGGAACACCCCTGGTATTGTTATTGAGGATGGTGAGATATATTCCTCTAACTACAGGACTACTCTAAGAGCGTTCTTCAAGTTCTATTCTACTAAAGCTTTCTATATTCTCATCCCCCTGCTACTCCTCGTCATCACAGCACATTTCTACCAGAAACGAAGGCTTGTCAATATTGAGCATAAATTATCCAGCAAAAAGATAGTAAAAGAAATCCTGAATATCCTTCTAAGACAGTTGATTATGTCTACAAAGAATGCTAGATTTCCTAGCTACGTCTTTGTAGATCAGTTGAAAGATGTATTTGTAGTGGATCCTAAGATTTGGTCTATGGTTATAAAAAGCATTGAGTCTAATTCTAATGTAAGGAAAGAAATAATTGAGAATAAACAAATATGGGAATGGGTAGGACCTCTAATTCAAAGTACAGAAAATTTAGAAACACTGGCAGCTTAAAAATGGCATTATTAAATATATTCGTATAATTTATTTGTAGATAAATTTGATATGCATTTTTGTAATATTTTATAATCTATGCAAATAATATAAATAATTGTTTTTATTTATCCATACTGTCTTAAAGCTTGTTCACAGGTATCAGGATTGTCTTTTTTACTATCATTCCCATTTTTTAGTGGTGCAAATTCATATTCTCTCGGGACTATTATTACATCATTGTTCTCAGCATATTCGAAGGAATCAAATATAAATGTCTCTGTTTTGTATCCATTTGGTGCAGAAGGCTTCTTCCAAGACCCATCTTTCAAGAAAGGGATCTTTTTAAGTACATTATGTTCAGGTAGCTCCTTGTCCTGCATAGCTTCCATAAATCTCCTGCTGAAAAGATGGTTGCAAATATTCCCTTGTACACTTTTCTCGTCTTCTTTTAGGTCGATGTACTCCCTAACCTTGAGCTTATTGTTCTGGATAACGAACACTCCTACATTCTCATCAGCTTTCTTTATAACAGCTTTACTTAGTACCTCTGTGTTGTATTTGATAAAAGCTCCTATAAAGACAGGATCTAAGACTTTAGCTAACACATTATCTACAGAAATCACATTTAGACACACAATCTCTCTTAGATCCACCCCTTTGAAGGCTTTGAATACATCTCCATTGCCCCCGGGTGCCTTTATAACATTACCATTTTCATCACACAGTGGGTTTCCTTCTGTGTCTTTACAGATTCTATCTTCTTGCTTTACTATTTTCACAGGAATCCCAAGATTGTTATTCTCAACATATTCTCTAATTTGATTCTCTGTGTACGAAGAAACCATTATAAAAAGAGTAACATTGCAATGGAAATCCTTAATGAGTCTTTTTATTCTCAGAATATGATGTTCAATCAATGGCTTGTTAGCAATTTTAAATAAAGCTTTTGGGATATCAGAGCCCAGTCTTGATCCTTGCCCACCTGCTAGGACTACTACACCAAAGGATTTATTCTTCAATCCTTCTGCACCCAATCTGTATAATTCTTCTCCCAACTCAGAAAGCTTATTAGTATTTTCTTCATAAGGATACATAATAAAAAAACAACCCACAGAGTATTTTTATTGTTTTAAGAACCAATCATATTCAAATATCAAATAGACCGAACAAATAGAAAAATGGTTTTAAATAGAATGTTCTTAAATATAATCATATTCAAAAACTTGCATAATAAACTTGCATAATAAACTTGCATAATAATTTTGCATAATAAACTTGCATAATAATTTTGCATAATAATTTTGCATAATAATTTTGCATAATAACTTTGCATAATAATTTTGCATAATAAACTTGCATAATAAACTTGCATAATAAACTTGCATAAATTGGCTTAAAATTTTTTAAAAATTTTACAACCCATGAATATCTCAGTAGAACACTTTAGAGAGAAGAATATCGAAGAATTGGAGTCTGAAATTGTAGCTCTTAAGAATGAGATGCTTGAACTTAGACAGAAGAAGGTTAGTGCCACAGTAGAGCCTGAGGAAATTAAGACATGTAGAAAAACTATAGCAGCTGCTCTTAAAATACGTCGTGAGAAATATTTAGAACAACTCGTAGAGAAATACAAAGGAACACCAATCCATAAACTTCCTAAGAAACTTAGACCAAGACTTACTAGAGCTAAGAGAAGAGCTCTTACCAAGGCCCAGTTGAACAAGAAGGTACCAAAGGCTTGGAAGAGAGAGATTAAGTATCCCAAGGTATATTATTCTTACTCTGAATAAATTAATTTAGTTTTTAATAATTAACAAAGTTTGTTAACACAAAAATTGCATTAAAAATTGCATTATTAATTGTATTACTGTTTGCATTATTAATTGTATTACTGTTTGCATTATTTATTGCTTTAAAAATTGCATTACTGTAATTGCATTATTAATTGCATTATTTATTGCTTTAAAAATTGCATTACTGTAATTGCATTATTAATTGCATTATTTATTGCTTTAAAAATTGCATAACTGTTTGCATTATTAAATGCTTTAAAAATTGCATTACTGTAATTGCATGAATTTATTTTTTAACCCCAATAATGTACAAAGAACTTTCTACAAATAATATTTTAACAGGGAGTACCACTTTCACAGGCATTGGAGCTACAGAAAAGAATACAAAGGCTGTGATGAGTGTGTACAATGCTATCAAGACCAGTTTTGGACCAATGGGATTAGATAAAATGCTTGTAAGTGCTGCTGGGGATGTCAATGTTACTAATGATGGTGCTACCATTCTTCAGAACATGTGGATTGAGGATCCAGCAGCCAAGATGCTGATAGATCTTGCTACCAACCAGGATAAAGATGTAGGGGATGGTACTACAGGGGTGGTACTGATTGCTTGTGGGTTGATCGAGGCAGGCCACAAGCTTATTGAGTGTGGGATTCATCCATCAGTAGTAGTTTCAGGATTTAGAATGGCATTCAATGAGGCAGTAGATTTTATTAGGAATAGCATTGCTAAGAATGTTCTGCAGGTAGATGACAGTTTGTTGAAGCAGATTATTAAGACCTGTATTGCTAGTAAGATTCTGAAAGATGAGAACGATCATTTCACAGAGATGGTTTTGAAAGCTATCAGGTCTGTAGACTACACAGAAGTAGCTGGTAAGAGGAAGTATGATATTGGGGATATCAATATTCTGAAGCATCCTGGTGGTTCTATGAAAGATTCTATTTTCAAAGAAGCCTATGCTATGAATTGCTACTTAGCATCCCCAGAGATGAGCAAGACTACTAACAAAGTCAAGCTGCTATGTTTGAATATGTCTCTGCAGAAATACAAGCTACCACTTACAGCAGCAATTGTAGTAGAGAATCCCGAAGAGATGGAAGCTATCAGAATGAAAGAGATAGAAATTACGAAGAATCTAATTAAGGCTATTGTAAAGAGCGGGGCCAATGTTGTACTTACAACAAAGGGGATAGATGATTTGTGTACAAAGCTCCTGGCTGAGGCTGGTGTAGTAGCAATCAAGAGGTGCAAGCAAAGTGATCTGGAGATTATAGCTAAGTACACAGGGACTGTTTTGTATTCTGAATTCTACGAGTTTGAAGAGAGCATAGTCCTGGGCTCTGCAGAATCTTTGAAGGTAGAAACAGTGGGGAATGATGAGTGTGTGTTTTTGTATGGGCTTAAGAAGAAGATGTGTTCTTTGGTCTTGAGGGGTCCTAACAGCCAAGTCCTAGAGGAGATGCACAGGTCTCTCAATGATGCTCTAAATATTGTAAAGCGTACTCTTGAACAGAAGTTTATTGTACCAGGAGGGGGTGCTATAGAAGTAGCCCTGTCTTCAGTCTTGGAGTCCTTTGCTCTCACTGTGAATGCTAAGGAGCATATCTCTATATACAAGTATAGTGAAGTACTCCTTAGTATTCCTAAGATACTGGCAGTAAATGCTGGTCTGGATCCTAACGAAGTAGTCTCTAAGATAATCAAGAAGCAGAAGGACAGTCCTATAGATCCTTACTACTATGGAATTGATGTAATGACTGGAGAAGTGTGCAACAACCTAGAAAGGGGGATTGTAGAGCCAATGATCAATAAATTGAAAGCTCTAAGAGCAGCCACTGAAGCTGCTATCAGTATATTGAGAATCAACGAGATAATAATTCTACCAAACACCCAGAGAAAGTAGAAATTTATTTAAATAAAATTTTTAATAATATTCCAACGTACAGCCATTGATTACTCATCTTCCAAACTGTGAGACGATTTAAATTAAGAAACTGAAAAATCTTATACCCAAATAAATGATTAATATGCTTCAATAATCAATGTTCTTTCTAAAATAATCAATGTTCTTTCTACTATAATAATTGTTCTTTCTAAAATAATTGTTCTTTCTACTATAATAATTGTTCTTTCTATAATAATAATTGTTCTTTCTACTATAATCAATGTTCTTTCTAAAATAATAATTGTTCTTTCTACTATAATCAATGTTCTTTCTAAAATAATTGTTCTTTCTATAATCAATGACGACTACCTGAGTAGACAGCAATGCGCAATCTTTTTAAGGAGAAAAATCTATAAAAGAGGATTTCTTCACAATTCCATGTCAAGGCACAATCACAACGGAGAAACATTGGGAGACAAGGCTGGTAAGATCGTAGACACTGTCGTTGATAAAACCAAAAAGGCTGGCCACTACGTTGAAGAAAGATACGATGATATGAAACACAAAACCAAAGAAGCAAAACACAAAGCTGATCGTAAAACTGAAGAAGACAAGGAAAGAATTGGAGAGAAATACGACGAAGCCAAGCATGATGTACAAGAAAACACACATAAAGCCAAAAATAGCATAGGAGAAAATTATGATCATGCTAAGCATAAAACTGAAGAGAACTACAACAAAGCAGGAAACTTAGCAAAAGATCAAGCTAGAAAAATGGATTAAATAAAGCATTTTCTTTAAAATTATTTATGCACCAGTAAATTTTTATTGTTTTACCTGCATCCAGGTGTTTAATATTACTTATCTTTCAGTGATAGATGAAGTAATACTACATTCAGGAGGTGACTTAGTTTCAGAAGGTTACAACACGTGTAAATTATTAGCCATAGTAAATTATTTTACATATACAATTAGTAAAAAATACCCCCAAATGACCAATTTAAAAAAGTAGAGAGAATAGTGTTTAAATAGGAAACAGCCATCCTGATCATAGATGGCTTTATATTTCTATTAAACAAAACATCTGAAGTTAGAAGTTGTATTGAAGATGCAGGAATGAATGTAATTTAGTAGTATTTGGTGTACACAATATTCTGATTATAAAGAAGATAAAGTAAAAACTAATCTCAATTTCTTCTTTAAAAACAATTCTACTAGATTTTTAAGTGCGCAAACTTGTTTTTGGCTATTTGTCTACAAATCAGAGTGTTAAACATCTTCTTCCACCATTTTCAGCTTGTTAGTTTCATCTTTAGAGAAAAAGCAACCAATATCCATCCTCATTGCTAATTTCTTTGAAAATTTTTATGAAAATGGTTTATTAGACAGGATAATCTCAATTGTCTATTGCTTAAAGATTGTTCTATTGGGAAATAAAGAGATTTTAAAGCATAGCATTCTGCAATTGTTTATGAATGGTACATTTAAAACGTCGTCAGCACTTTTTTATTAACTA
>SBJO01000147.1:0-15535 GCA_015832245.1 Nosema granulosis
GTGAAATCTGATAATTTTGCCCAATCTATTATATTGGTGTTTTTAATATCTTTAATATCCGAACAGTGATATATCACGATAAAAATACAAGCATACCAACACATTTATAGAGGGCTCCAATATTGCTTATTAGATAAATCTGATTATAATTGATATATATCATACTCTGAGACAGCCATTAGTTTTTGACAAGTACAGACTTACAATTAAAAGAAAAAACTAGCTTATAAAGCACAGTATGTATTAATTGCCCGGAATAAAGCACAGAATAGTATTAATTGCCCGGAATAAAATCGTTTAAATTGTAAATCTAAAAAAGGCAAATTAACTTTCAAAAATATTCTGTGTGTGGCTTATTTTAAATGTACTCTTTAATAGGGATTATTAAGTTAGATAGCAATAATTGGTGGTAAAATTATATGTTTTTTAAATATAAATATCTCTTCATCAAAAAAATACCGTAAAAATTCTAGACAGTTTGATTTCATAATTTAAAATGGTTATGTTTCTAAAAACACCATATTGAAACAATATTTTGCAACAAAATAAAATATTCGTTAATTTTTTATTAATTATACAGTATGTCATAAACTTTATACAAAATGGATTTCGGGATATTAGAAACTAATCGCTTCTAATTAATAACTTTTCAAATTTTGAATATGATTTATTATGAAGCTAATTTGTTTCTTTTTTACTCTGCCTATCTAGTAGGGCCTACTGACTCCATACTCACAGGTTTCAGCTATAAAATAATAACTCTTCAAAATAAATAATATAATTAATGTTTTATGTCGGAATACATTCAGATATCCGTTCATAATACATTTATAAATTCTGTTATTGTCTATTTTTTCACAAAAATGCTTAATTTTGATAGAATAAAATTTTAAACACATATTTAAAGCTGATTTTTATATTTAGATATCCATATGATCTTGATTTACACTCTTAAATCTACATATTGACTTTATGTGACAAAAGATTTACTCAATTAAAAATAGCTAAAAAACCACGCGTATCTCAGAGCTCAGTATCCAGGACACTAAGTAAGTGCAATAAACAAAGAAAACTCAAGTAATAAAGCTTAAAAGGTCTTATTTTAAGCTGTTGAAGAACCCCCTCCAAATAATTCACTTAGAAAAATCGCTGCGGAGTTAAGAGAGAATGAAGGTACTTTTGTCAGTTACATGAAACTAAAGAGATAGTTAAACCAAAACAAAAGAGGTCTATTTTCCTCAATAAAAAAAACCACTTCCTTCAAAATAATATTTTGTTAAGAAAGACTATTGCATAAGAAAAAAGAACAAAATACCCTTTAATGAATCTAAAAGCAAGAAAACGAGCCATTGAAACAGTGAGCATTGGCTTCAGCTTAGTTGTAAAAATATAGCTTTCAGACTATTGAAGAATATCTTTTTTTTATCAGATGATGAGATTCAAAGCATTATATTTTCTGACAAATATAAGTTCATTCTTTTTAAATCAAATGGAAAATGGTCTGTGTTGAGAAAGCATGGTACGGCATTCAAAACAAATATTTGTCTCATACCGTAAAAATATACCTCAAGAATTGCTAGAAGATGATTTGAGAGTAAATAAATAACACTATTACCATGTGACCCCAAATATGAACCAAATAGAAACAATGATTTGAAGTAAATAAATAACACCATTACCATGTGACCCCAAATATGAACCAAATAGAAACAATGATTTGAAGTAAATAAATAACACCATTACCATGTGACCCCAAATATGAACCAAATAGAAACAATGATTTGAGAGTAAATAAATAACACTATTACCATGTGACCCCAAATATGAACCAAATAGAAGCACTTTTGGGACATATTAAACAAAAAGTAGCCTATTTAAATCAAAAAACAAGAATTAGTTAAAACAACTAATAAAAGAATGGAATTTTATTGGAGTATAAACATACTAAAAATATGCTATGACGTGCCAGAGCTGTTTATGATGCAAAAGGCATGCATACTAAATATTAAATATCCAAGATAGATGTGACAGTGGATTTTAAAATTTATTAGTCTATACTTTAATTAATATTGTGCTAATCTATTCCGATATAATTATGTATACTTCAAATTAATTAAATTTCATATAACCCACATTTCATTGACTAACAAAAACCATGATTTTTCTATTATGTAGAAACATTGTGACATACTGTATACTTCAAATTAATTAAATGGATATTATATTGTACAATAGTTAAAATACTATCTTCTAGCAACTTCATGTAAACACTTCCTAGAAAAATATAAATATACTAAATTTTGTTATATTCAAGAATTATCATCTTTCTGTTGCTAATTCTGTGCACAACATATTTGATATAAATCCTAATTCTAATACCATAGTAGTTAACATAAATTGTAGATAATATATTTGTATTGACTACACTCTTTAAAGACAGAGGGAGAGTACACTCTTTAAAGACAGAGGGAGACTCTTATTATTTGAACAGTGTGACAGTAATTTTTACATTGGCTAAAGATCTTTGAGATAACATTTGTATATCTCACATCTATAAACTGGTAGTTATGTATTTCATATAAAAGAAACGTAGATTTATATTAAATCCTCAATATAAACATTTCTTTAACCATTTGATACTTCCTCATAAAACTGGCACGTACAATCACGTTTTTTCTCAATAAATTTTCATTTTAGGGCAAATGTGTGTAAGATTTCTTTAAAAATGTTTTTACTTATAATGAGACTAATATTACTTAAGATGGTAAGTTCTCCTATCTGTAAAAGTTTTAACACAAATCTTATAAATAGTATTAGAGTGGTGTTGAACCCGTCAGAAGATGAAAAATATTCAACTTGATCATATAAATAAAAGAATAAGGAATTCTTTTTTAAGGTCTAACCCAGCACACAACACTATATTTTTTTATAATTAGAATAAAATAGTACGTCTAGTTTAAAAAAATAGACCGTTAAAAAGCCAAATCTTAATCTTCTGTGTAGATTAAACTTTGTAAAATGGGGGTTTAAAATTCTTTTGTATTGAAAATCTCCTCTACTAGATTAATTATGAGATTTGAAATATGTGGCTTGTTGTTTTTTCTACAAAATGTAGAATTTTCATTTGTAAATTTTTTAAAAATTTTTATCCCCAAAATGAGACTAACCAGTGCTGAGAAATTTAGAGTAATGAAGCATTTAAAGAACACAGGATCTCTCCTTATACACGATAGGCCCCTAGAGAACCACAAAATACTGGATGTAAAGATTGCACCTTTGAGAGGATATATTACTTCTCTTAAGGACAAAGGTTTTGTAGAAGAATTTTATGTCTGGAACCATTCTTATGTACTCACTACTGACAGTGGAATAACATGGCTGAACGAAGAACTTGATATTCCAGATATCATTGAAGAAGGTCCTAAGATCGATAATGTCGAACAGAAAGCTTAATTAATAAAATATTTTATTTTAAAAAATATATTTATTTAGAAAAGCACAAACTTGATTTAGAAAAGCACAAAAATTTTATTTAGAAAAGCACAAAAATTTTATTTAGAAAAGCACAAAAATTTTATTTAGAAAAGCACAAACTTGATTTAGAAAAACACAAAAATTTTATTTAGAAAAACACAAAAATTTTATTAAATAAAATTAAGTAATTTATTCAGGAATTGCTTCAACAAGACGAGCATTGGCGTTTGTGATGTGAATTCCAAGATCCTTTGCTTTATTTACTATAGCAATACGTTTCTTAGCTCCTACACTGTTGGCTATTTCTCCACAGTACACTCTGTTCAAAGTTGTGAGTGGTTCTAAGTCGGCTACATTGAAGATTCTGACTTTTCTGAGTCCACATGGTAGAAGATGTTTGATACATTTTGGCTTTCCGTATCCAATCTTGGGCATCTTTCTTTGTCCATTGAGTCCTTTTCTGACATTTGAGTCTATACCCTTTGGCTTTCTCCAGCTTGGCTTTACTCTAATATATCTATCAGAATGGTGTCTAACGAAGTTTATCTTCTTCTTAAATTCCTTCTTGATCTCAACTATTGGGTTTGCTTTAGTGAAAGTGTCTTCCATTTTAGGGCTAAAAATTTTAGAAAAAAATATTTTCAATAAAAAATTGTGAAAATTGAAAAAGAACATAGCTTTTTAAATAAACACTAAAAAGGCTAGTAATTTGTATGTGATAATATATATCATACAGTAACCCCACTATTGTTTGCCAATTTCGGGATTAAAAAATAAAAATCGGAGGGTGACAAAAAACAGAGGTCGTTTTTATCATATTTAAATGATCTTGGTATGATAAATGTATTTATAGAATCCAGCTGAAAGCATTTCCGCAATTCTTGTGTTAGAGGTTGGTGGATAGTCTTTTTTATAATCTATAATTTCTTTCAGAGATAGCTATTTTCTTGCTTCAATCATTATTGAGGCAAAAAAATAGAAAAAAAAACGGAGGGTGCCAAAATTGGAGAGTTGACTGTATGTTTATTAAATATCCCGTATTAATTTTTTCTTTTAAATTTAACTATACAAAAATCGAATGGTAAATATTGTGAGATATGCATCTTCACTGTAAAATATTCTAATAAACAACCCTTAATTTGCAACATCTTTTACAGTGAATATATTTACTATTTGAATATATTTACTATTTGTTTTTTTTTAAATTCCAGAGTAAGTCCCAGTTAGTGTTTAAACCCCCTTGAATATTTTTTTAATAACGGTATATTAACCTTATTAAGCAGTAATTTTGTATTTTGTTTATTAAAACATAATATTTTGTAGTGTACTGAAAAATTCCCTAATTTGGTAATTTAGTAAGCAATAGAATATTCTACCTAATTAATACTATAAAAGAAGAAAACTTCTTAGATATAATGAAAATAACGGATATGGGTTTAATATATCTATTGCTGTGTTTAAGGGAAGTTGTTGAGTGTCGTTCTAGACATTGTGATCGTATAAGAAGATCTAATATGAGACGAGAAAGATTTACATCTGATGATATGTCAAACAAAAGAAGAGATAATCCTTACCAATATATTCAATTAGTCCAAGGTGTTCTTCTACAAGCTTCAATTAATGTAGAAAAATGTGCAAAATACTACACAGAAGAATTAAAGACTACTCTATTAGAAGGATTGAGTGCTATCAATTCAAGCAATCTATTAAAAATCACAAAAGACTTTAATAAACTAGAAATGAATATCATCAGAGTTGTTGAAAGACTCAATGAAGAAATATTGAGAGACACAGAAGCACTTGTTACAAACACTAGCAATGAACTCCAAGATTCAGTAACCAACTTGGCCAAAGAAGCAAACAAAAACATTGTGTCTGGATTTAACAATATAATCACTTCAGCTCCACAAACCAAACCAGTGACAATAGATATTGAAAATGCTCTTGAGTTAATAAGTGAAAATTTCAATACACTTCTAGAAAAGGTGATATCTCTGTTCAAAAAGACTACAGCCCTAGAAAAGACACTACTTCATAAGATTATCAAAGAGAAGAAGAGCGACCAACTGCATGCAATCACAAAACTCATTCATGACTTTGAAAGAAGCCTATGTTCTCATTTCCGAGAGCTCACTGTAGAAAGTGGAACCTTTATTTACAACACAATCAGTGAAAATACACACAAATTCGTAATAGCCCTTGAATGTTTACTCAATAGAGTTGGAGAAAACATTGCTTCAGCTCTTAAAGGATGCGATGTAAATATTAGACAGCATGTAGGTATCAATCCAGCTTCTTTAATAAGCTTCCAGAGAAGTCAGTTCACATCTAATTAAATTATGATCTGTAATTTTAAGGTTACCGTTTTTATTATTTTAGGATTTAAATTAATAACTGTCAAATTTTGCTAAAATTGTTTTTATTGGATTTTTATTTTTACTTTGTTATTTCATCTAACATAGTTAAGATGGAGGATGCAGTGATTGTATTATCTTCCAAGACCTTCTCAATCAAGAGAGATTCATCAAAATAGAGTGCTCTGAAATCATTAGGAACCTTCTTAAGTCTCTTAAGGTCTTTTAGTAGGTACAACATCTCTGATTGGGTTCTGCAAGGATACAGCAATTCGTATAGAATGTAGATCAAGGACTTGCAATCTTCCACTTTGTTTTTGTTTGGATGTGTGCACACAGAGATGTTAGAACAGTAGTCATAGAGGTTGTTGTAGGAGTCTGTAGCCCCATGGCTGAATTTACAAAAAGTTTTTAAACCAAAATCTGCTATTTTCGGTCTAAATGACTCAGAAGAGTCTAGTAGAATATTGCTGCTCTTCAAATCATTGTGAGCTATTCCAAAAGAATGGAGGTGGATGAGACCCAAGAGAATGCATCTAAATAAGCCCAGAGAGAATTTTTTGTTTACTTTTTTGTCCTCCTGGATGCTATTTTTGTAGAAATCGAGGGGAATTTGAACTTGGTCTTTTTCAATTTTTTCTACTTCGATCATTCTGAACATGAAATGGTTTCTGAAATCAATAAAATCTCTGAGAGAAAAATCACAGATTTTGGTTTTTAGATACATATAAAATTTTTTAGAGGTAGAAACCACACTGTTTTTGATTTTCTTCCCCATTGACCAGTTGCTACTTTTTTTTAGATTTTTTATACGCATTTGTTTGCTTTTCAATTTCTCCTTTCTAGCTGCTTCTATCTGCACCTTCTCGTCTTCAAAATATATTTTATTGGTGAACTTAATGAGGTCGTCATTACTGTTTTGTTTGCAAATTGAAAACTCTTCATAATCATCATCATTAATAGTGGTGTCCTCATTAAAAGTGGTGTCTTCATCATTGGTACTTAAGGAAGGACAAGAATGTTTGCGGATTGAAAAATTTTCAAGGATGTCTGGGCGTCTCGAAATTACAAAGGGATAGTACTGTTGGAGGCTCTCATGGCATACGACGCAGTCCGGGAGAATCTCAGCCAAGAAATTATGTACATTGTCTGAGGAAATGGGAACCTCCTTTAAAGCAAATTTCTCATCCTTCTCGGAGTCGTACATCTCATATACACTGCCATAGGATCCTTTCCCTAGTGGTTTCACCACACTATAGCTTTTAAAGATCACATTTGCATTCTTTTCGATTGTCATCGGGCTGTTTATTTTTTTTTATTTTTAAAGAATTTTCGATTCTAAATTAACTGATTGAATGTTTAGAAAGGAGACAATTTAAAACAAAGAATATGAAAACAGAGTGTTGTATTTGATTGTAGTGTTTTTAATTTGATTGTAGTGTTTTGAATTTGATTGTAGTGTTTTGTAGTTCAATTAGTCAAACGTCAGTTTTGAACTTCAATGATGCAAGAAATCATTGTTTGTTTAACTGATCTTTAGGTTTTCAAGTACGAGGGAATTTTAAACAGCATTGCTTTGATCAGTAAAACGATATTTTTTGTAGGAGCCAACAGTTCTACAGGAGACAACTAAAACTTATTATTTCTTTTATAAGACCACAACTCAAACATATTATTTCATCTAGGAGACAACTAAAACTTATTATTTCTTTTATAAGACCACAACTCAAACATATTATTTCTTTTATAAGACCACAACTCAACTGTCATCTAAATTGTTTTTTATTAAACTAAAAATACACCCACATGGCAACTGTCAATCTTAATAATATAACTTATCGATCAATGATAGGACACAAGACTAAAAACATCATAGCTCTGGCTGGTGAACGAACTCTGGTTATTCTAAGTGCTGGTAATGATAGTCTTAGTGTTGTCTTTGCTTATGTAGAGGAGAACAAGCAAGAGGATATTACTTCTGTAGATTTCTTGTCTATCGATGGACAAGACTACTGCGCAATAGGAGGCAGAGTAGGTGTAGCAAAGATAATCGATATAAAGAATGGTAATATCTTAGGATATCTAACAGCTCATAATAAGCCTATCACCACAATCAGAGCCTTTGGAGAGTACTTCATGACAGGGAGTGAGGATACCACTATGAAACTCTGGTCGTATAAGAATCTTTCTGGGGTGTCCTTGCTTGGTGGAGGGAGAGGCCACTCTGGTGAGATTGCTTCTATAGACGTCCACACTACTTCTAAAAAGATAGTCTCCAGTGGAATGGACCTAAAAATCATAGAATGGGAATTTGTAGCAAAGAATTCGACATATTCTCCAATCTTCGAGGCTTCTAATATCTACAGATGCTTTCTAAACAACATCATCTACTATGGTAACCTCATTGTATGCTTGTGTAGAAATAAAAGAGTATTGTTTCTCAAGCCAGTCTACAGACCCACACAAAGTTCTATAAAAAGCACCAAATCTGACGAAGTATACTCCATCTTGGGCCTGTCTCAAAGCCTGCTGGGTCCTGAATACTCTTTCTTACGAAGTACTGAAGCCGCCCCCTTTTACAACACATCGATATTCTCCAGTCCTCTTATTTCAGTTGAAAATATGAACCTACATAACGGTAATCTAGAAATATCTTCAAATTTCCAGCTGGTTAAAGATATAGAGCTCGTTCATGGAACAGCCTGTAGAATTTTAATTTCAAATCACACATTATTCTGCCTATCAACATATAGATTTATATATAAAATCAATCTTAAGCTTCTATTTCAGGACTACAAGATAAAAAAGCTGAAACTTAAGTACAAAATGGGAGCTATAAACTTCGCAATCACAAAAGAGTTTATATTTGTTCTCTACGAAGATGGTGTAGTCGAATCAATAGAAATAAATAATGTAAATTAAAAAAACCGTTAAAAAATACCCTCCAAAATGGAGAAAAAAAATAATTCAAATTTTGATTCTAAAATTAATTCTGGAACAACTTCCGATATCAATTCTTCTTCTGATTGTGAGAATTCCGACGCCTCTTCTAATGCCTCTTCCAATGTCTCTTCTAATGCCTCTTCCAATGTCTCTTCTAATGTCTCTTCTAATGCCTCTTCCAATGCCTCTTCTAATGTCTCTTCTAATGTCTCTTCTAATGCCTCTTCTAATGTCTCTTCTAATGTCTCTTCTAGTTTAGAATATGATTCGGAAGATATCCAATTGGATGTTTGTGTAGAATCAAATCCTCAATTGGATGACTATGAAATGTTTTTAGAGAGAGCAAAACTATTCAATTCAATAGCAGCTCTCAATGGAAATATTTTGAAATGTATTTCTATTAAAAGTGCGGAGACTGTTTTATCTTTCATGATGGCCTTTAAATACGACAAACTTCTGAAAACAATCCCAAAAAACATCAAGAAATCAATTAACAAAGTCATAGAATCGAATTTTGAATCATTTTATTTGGATCAAGAAGAGACTGTTAAAAGGGTAAAAACTGATCAAATTCACCAAATTAAAGAGAGGATGGTTCTTTTGTACACCGATAGATTCTGTGATTTGGATCCTCTGAAAGTTTTAGAGCTCTACGAGAAAATAGAATTTAACGACAATTTTATCTATTTAATATTTTCAAAGCTTCAGCAAGTAGACAAAAAAGAGGTAGAAAAAGATTTCAGTGATTTCGACAAGAACTATTTGGACTTTTTGCCAGTAAAAATAGAAGAAATCTTCTTTTTAAAGGCCACAGATGTTTTTAAAACAACAAACATAGGTGGGAATGAGTATCGAATGTTCTTTTTGAGATCTGAAGACCTTAAAAAATTTATATCTTTGTTAAAAGTTGAAATTAAAGAAAATTATTAAATAAATTGTGAAAATTTTATTTATTAGAAAATATTAGCACAGTGTTTAAATTTTTTCAATAAATTTATTAAATAAATTGAGAGAGTCTCTTTTTCATTTCTTGTTCAAATTCGCTGGACTTTACGAATTCTTCAGCTTGTTTCTCTTTGTTTAAAGAGCTCTCCTTGGCCGCAGCTTCGTTCTTCAAAACCTTCTCAGTCATTGCATCAACAGCCTCCAAATGCTTCCAGCCATATCTAACGAGAATATCTTGCAAGAGCACCTTCTTGTGGAGGGGACTACAAGTGTATTTGTGGAGACATCCTGGGAATACTACTCTCTCGGTGTTTTCGAACTCTACGGGGATTCCTTCGTGGACTTCGAGGTTGGCAATAGCACTCTTCCCTTTGTACTGCTTGTAGGGGATCATTCCTCTTACTATTCTATAGAATCTCATGCTTGGTAAGATGTGGTGGAAGGGACCTCTTCTTGGGTTGACTCTACACCTCTTATTCAGAAAAGCTTTGAACATAGCAAGCCTGCTCTTGAGTGATCCAGTAAGAATGACTTTTTCACATCTAAGAACAGTGACCTTGTGTCCTTCAAGCAACATCTTTGCAATCTTAGAGGCTAGTTTTCCTGCTACATGTTCAGAGGCATCTACAATTATATGTTTTTGCATTGGGGTGAAAAAAAATAAAAATTTTAGAAATAAAAATTTTATTTGAGAAAAAATTTATTTAAGAAAAAAATTTCAACATTTGCTTTTCTAAACAACATTTTATTTTCTTAAACAACATTCTATTTTCCCTCCAAAAAAATCAAAATATAAATACGAGAAACACCCTTTGAAACAATGGAAATCAATACTTTGAAAGAGACAATCAACAAGATTATCTACTCCGATAAAAAGGTTCTCAAATCTTCTATTAAAAAGATGGATCTAAATGAACTAATAAATCTCTCTCTACAGCTTGCTGATATGAGCTATGTGGTGAAAAATAGGTTGGTTTTGGGACTGGTGAAAATATTTGTTAGAAAATTTAAGTATCTTTTGGACGATGGCAATGAACTTCTCCTGAAGATAAGCCACAGGGAATCAATCAGAGTAGTCAAAAACAAGAACATCAATCTCAAACTGGAGTCAAACGCATACTACGTCACAGACAATCTACTTGAAGAGAAAGAAGTAGTGTGCCAAGACGATTGGGTGGATTTTGATAATTTATCAGTAGAAGCCATGCGTGATGAGAGTGGTGGTGTGGGAAGTACGCTTATTGAGAGCTTGGTGGAGAATCCCAAGAAAAAAAGAAAAATTATAGAAGATGAGATCACAGAATACGACCCAGTTTTTTATAAAAGAAATGTTTGTAACACTAAAAATATTGTGGAGACCTGCACGAAGACCTTTAATGTTCTAAGAGGCGGCCTTAAAATAGCTGATGTATTTCTACAAAATATTGATATTCTAAAAGCTGAAAGACTTAGTGAAGTAGAACAAATCAGAGACCAAACAATGTTTGATACGCTTGATGTTGCAGATCCTTTTGATATTTCTCTCGATGGAGATCACCACACCAGTGAAGAGATACAAGAACACAGTGTTTTAGATCTAAACAGTGATTTTATTTTCAATACAAATGTTATTGAGCTACCAAAGCTTGATAAAGCAAAGGAATTTTTAAGATTGCTGGGAATGGCCAGTGAAAGAAAGGTTAGATGTATTCAAGAATCTCCATTTTCTCCAATTCTTTGTAAAAAAGTAGAATAATGTAGTCTTATTAAAATAGTATAAAATATTTATAGACACTGTAAGCTATCTTTTATCTTCTTTAATAAAATATGTGGTAAGCTAGTCTTTGAAACTAGTCTTCTCTTTATATATAAGAAAAACGATTCCCATTCCATGTTATAGTGTACTTTAAATTCGTTTCCCTCATTTATATATAAGAAAAAGGATTCCCATTCCATGTTATAGTGTACTTTAAATTCGTTTCCCTCATTTATATATAAGAAAAAGGATTGCCATTCCATGTTATAGTGTACTTTAAATTCGTTTCCCTCATCGTATAAAGAGATGTCTTCTTCAAAGTAGGATATTGGATTTAGGCCTCTTCTGTACATGTTGTGCTATCTTCTCACCACACCATTCCACGCTAGTACATAAAGAATAATCGAAGGGTAACCCGTAGAGCTGGGAAAGCTCATTGGCACCAGATCATATTTTCTTAGCTTTACCGTTTCAACTTAATTGAGATTGTAAGTAGATGTAATTTAACTTTCACAGTCAATCATATTTAAAAATAAAAGTGCAAGCTTTATAATACTTTTAAGATCTTGTATGAAGAAACAGACACTCTAATAACAGGAATAATAAATTTTGAGAAACTAACGAAATGGCGTATAGTTTATAACGCCTATACATTGTTAAGAGTCATAAAAGTATTGAATAATAAATTTTGAGAACTAACGAAGTTGCGTTTAGTTTATAACGCCAATTTATAATCAAATACAATTTTTTGAAAGAGATTCTTCCTTAGCTTCTCCTATAACCGTTTGTTTTTCTTTCTCAAAACAACCCTTTATAGGTATCTTCTAATTCTTTGATTAAGACATATTCTATATGAATTTCGATTTACTGTGTTTGACAGAAACTTTGAACTCGTTGTATATGTCATTATTAACGAACTTTGTGCCGTTTATTATCTGTAATATTTCAGGATGACAAGATTTAAATAATCGCTTCTAAAGTCTAAGCTACTCCCTTACCCCATTTACCAGAAAAGGGAAGAGTACATTTCGATCACTGTTAATAAACAAGCTGTCCCACTATTTAGATCTATAGTGCCTGTATTGATGAGATCATTTTGGTTCTAACTATAGGCCTAATTGGCGTATATGCACTAGCTTTTTTATGAAGAAAAGGCAGTGCTTGTATACACGTAACACACTCTAAGACTACTTTAAATATGATATTCTTTTGTATTTTTTAAAAAATTCATTGCACTATGCCCCAATCCATTTTTATCATAATGTTTTACTTGTAAAGCAATATTTTTCGTGTTCCATTAATTCCCTTTGGTCTGAATTAAACCCTTTTTTATACTGATCTTAGTTATCAACCCTCTTCCAATAACATAGCATATTTCAATTATCGATTTATTCTTTTTTGGAAACCCCACTTCTGCACCTCTGTCCTTTAAAAACAATATAAGATTGTCTTATTCTTCTTTGTTCTCTACATTTGACACCTTAAGGGTTAAATATGTAAAATTTTTGTAGTTTACAATCATGCAGACATTTTATTTTTATTTTTTATATTTACACGTGCTTTAGTTAGATAAGAGGTATGTTAATCACTGTTCAAATTTGATTGTATTGTTAGATACTTTCTATTCAAATTTGATTGTGTTGTTCGAGATTTTTTTTAAGTCTAGGTGGAGAGAAATCATACATAGAGACTTGAATGTGTGCTTCAGCGATCGCTTGCGTGTTCACGATCTAGTGAGGTAAAAATTAAAACCTTCATGCTAAAGATATTGTAAGTTAAAAGGGCTATTTAATAATAGCTTTTATAGGCATATGCTGTCATCTCACAACACTTCAAAAATACAATAAAGCTTTCCCCTCAAGATAGCATGGTGTCTGTTCCTCGCCACATAGAATGTTTTATAAAAAACAATTTCCTGAATATTTTTTATTAAGAAGTAATTTTTAAAAAAAAAATACCTTTTATTAAAATATCGTTCCAGAACAACCTTTCTGCATGCTTTTATAATAGAAATATATAGTTTAGAATCATTTTTATCGATTAGATCTAGAATATACTTTATACATTCTGCACAGATATCAAGGCCATATTTTTCTTTAAAACAAAGATTTATGTATACATTGTGCAACGAAACTGCTATAAAGTTTTTGATTTCGTCAGCAATATTTCCATCTTCCTTTCTTTTTAAAAACCATTTCTTCTATCAAGAGGCATAAAATTAAATATTCCAAATAAATAATTTATATCAATTGATTCTAACACACTTCGAAAATCACAGGACTTTTTAAAAGTTTCTATTGAAAGTACTTTTCTTTTTTCTTTTTTCAGTATAAAGTCAATACATTCATTTATATATCTCGTATAAAACATCTTCTCTATTTTTTGCTCTTTAAAGAAAGAAAACAGATAACTAAAAGTCATCAGATCGAAATAATGAATCTTTTTTATGCAATCATTTTTAATAACGTTGACACGAAGCAATTCCGGCATTTCATTGTAGTATTTTTGAATGTAGAAAAATTCTAAGAGGTACAATTCAGCCATCCATTCTTCCTTTTTTAATACAAACGTGCATACAATTCTGCTAAAATTCATGAAATCAGAAGATTTGGGCATGAAAAAAATTAGATTGTCTGAGTCACCAATAAAATATGTTAATTTTAGACCTCTCGTCTCGAATGGCTCTTTATAAAACTTCTTAACGCTTGCAAAAATATCTTGTCTAACTGAATTTAATGAACCAGATATAGATTTTTGTGTTTTAAAAAATGTTTTTGTATTGTCAAAAAATACATTATACTCTCTCTGGCTTACTACGCCATTTTTAATAAAATTCTTTGCTTTTGTAAATAGTTCTTTCGAATATTTATAATTATTTGGTACAGCAATATTTGAAGCATTTCCTTCTTGTGGACCATATCACATTTTTTTCTGTTCGGGTTCAGATAGTTCATGATCTGTGAATTCAACTTGGAATTCATGATCTTTTAACTTCAATTGTGACATCTCAGCTTGTGATTCTTGTTCTATATTTTCTTCTACATTTACTTTCAATTTCTGATGATTGCAAAAAGTAGTATCATTGCTCAAATCAAACATCCCTTTTTCTGAAAAAAAGTATATTATCGGGACCAAAAAGAGGATAATGCTCGATTTCATAGCTACATGTTCTGACTGTATAAATATAGCTGATTATTTTTAATATTATTTTCATATTATGAAATATGGGGAGTAATATTATTTTTATTATATAGAATTATTAATTTAACTTATTAAAAATCGAAAAACAAAAAAGATGTTTTTTTAAAAATTAGAGCTAAGAACCACACAAGAAGACTAGCGAAATGTATCCTATGGTTTTATCGAAAGTAGTGGATTTTATGACCCGGTATTGGAAGAAAATGTATCGTACCGGGAAAAGATTTTTGATTAATTTTTTTTATAATAATAATACCGTCCTAAAGAAAATACATTAAATGTTGGGTATTTAGCCCTTTAATTAATAAATGGTTAACATAGATGGTAAATGGATGGATATCAATATTTGTCCATATTAGCTGATAATTTTAAACCTTCTACCAATAACTTAAATACGGAAACCTTCATTTTCCAGTAGGATAAAACGACCTAAGCACACAAGTGCTTTTACTTAGGATTTTTTTGACAAATAAAATATAACGTTGTAGAATGACCTCTTCACCGGGCCACGATCATAATCCACTAGAGCATTTGTGAACATATAATAAATCAAAATTGAGTGAAAAAACATTATTAAAAAGAAGAATTAATAGAAGAAGTGTTAACAACTGGAACAATATGTATAATAAATTGTGTAAAATCTAGTAAACACCATGAGAAATAAAGTTAAAGATTGCATTTCTAATAACGGAGGACTTAAGTTACTAATAAAAACCGATTTTTTTTCTGCTCACTGTACAGTTTAGTTTGTAACAAAAAAAACGCAATCGCAATAAGACATAAAAAATGATACTCAAAAAAGAGAGTAAATGTATTTTAATACATTGATTTATATTTGTAATTTTTCTGTGGGAACACTTTTTATGTGCAAATCCTCTTAATGTTG
>SBJO01000148.1:0-15330 GCA_015832245.1 Nosema granulosis
AAATATTTTCTTAATTTATTATTTTCTTTCTTTTATATTTAAGAGGTGATATATATCACAGCTGTCTTGTGTTTATGTGCCTCTTCAATCTCAATATGGTAAAATCCCACCTTTAGATCTATAACCGTAAATATCAATGATCCTTGTGTAGCTCTTATAATATCTCTAATCAACGGCAACTCTTACGGATCTTTTTCAACCAGATCATTCAACGCTGACAAATTACTCACCAATCTAATACCTCCATTCGGGTTCTTTATTGCCCTAATTGGGTTCCTCCACTCACTTCTTGACCGTCTTATCACACCTCTATTTTCCAAATCATCTAAATATTTCTTAAACGAATCTCTTAAATAATAATTTACCACTTGCCCCCTTTTGATAATCTTCTTTCCTTGCCTAGTTGATATCTTACATTTAATTCCTGTCAAATATTTCACCTTATTATCTTCCTCTTTGAATACCTCCGGATACTCGTTTACAAGCAAGTCTAATTTATTAACTACCTTCTTCCTCTTCCTATCGTCGCTATCGTTTTCTCTGCTACTATTATTTCTGTTATCACCCTTTTCTCTAATTATCTCTCGACCACACACCTTATTAAAATTTCCCCTGTTAGTACAATCCCTAGCTTTATGTCCTTTCTCATTACATATAAAGGATATCGTATTCTTCTTTATCAATCTCCGCTGATGATACCTTCTTCAAACCAATCTATTTTCCTCTTCTCTTTCTTGAACCAATTTACTCACTTCCTCTCGTACTATTTTTTGAGCCTCATTGTATATATTCCTTGTACTCTTCTTCTTCACACTGGTTCTCTAGCAATTCAATTATTTTTTTCCATTCCTTGATACCTTCTAAAATTTTTTCACCAAAAAAATCTTGTAAATCGTATGAAGCAAAACCAATAACTTGTCTCATAGTAACCAACTCAACCTCACTTACAATCCTAATTCTCATTTCAATTATTTTCGCCTCATTTACCAATCTTCTAGCCACTTGGCTACGGGTCTCTCTTGTTACACTGTTCTTCCTTGTGTTCGCCATGTTAATCATTTATTTAATAGGGTTTCCAAACCCTACATTAAATATAGTTTTTTTTTGTTTTTGGTCGGTTTTTTCTTTGCAAAATGTATATCTTTTTTTTGATACTCTCCCATAAAGCTTCTAATTACCCAAGATAAATAACCGTGTTCGTTTTAGCACGAGAAGTAAAAATATAACAAACAAATGTTTGGCGATCATAAGAGTTGCATTATCTATTATACAAAGCAATAGTTTCTAAAAGCCTTAAGGACTGCTACAATTTCATTCAATGGAGCCCCAATTTTCATAAACCCGATTCTCACAAAAAAACTATACCCCTATGAAAATCATTACACAGTTCGACCCCGTTTTTGAACCACTTTTCTCGAACAAAGAACCCAAAAATCGGGGTTTTGGCGGGGCGGTTTATAATAATAATAATAATAATATTGAGATCAAAATAATAACAGCAAACTCGTAAAATATCTGTAATATACAGTTAAAATTTATTTCTTTAAAAAAAACAAAATTTTTTAACACGCTTTCATATTTTAGCAGCCATGAAATCAGTTATTTTACTTCCAAATCTATATTTTATTCTCCATTCTTTTAACAAGTCGATTTTAGTATAAGAATCTCTTTCATTCTCGAGGAGTACAACTCTTTTGCTATTAAATAAAAACCATCAAAATGGGTTAAAACTGTGTTCTAATCTTATCACGAAAAAGCATAGGGTCTAGGCCATCCTCATCTAGGTAGTTGTCATCATAAACCTCATTGTATTCATCACATAGCTTTTAAATAATACCATTTATTAAAGTCGTAAAATCAGTGTTGTTTTCATAAGGTTAAACATTTTCTTTGCCCTTTCTCTCTTTAGAAAACTATTTATGATTATTTCTTTTGACATTTCATCTCATGCTATTGAGATCAAGATGATACCATCTTTAATATTCAAAGTTTTTATATTTCTGCATTTTATACTTGTAAAGTCATAGTCGATTGATTTAATTAAGGCGTTCTGATAGTGATCTTTAAATGTCTTGATAATACCCATATCCAAGGGTTGGTTGATAGAAGTTGTATTTTTAAAAAAATAAAATAAAATCTCTACATTGCTTAGAGTAACACTTTTGTGGGGTGGAGCATTGTCTAAGAGGAGAAAAAAAATCGATTTTGTCTAGACATTTCATTGTTCAGTACGTCAATATGTTCCGGAAACAAACTGGTGTATATCATCCAGATTTTGGATCAAAACATATATTTAATCCCTTCATCTTCCAGGTTGAGATTCTCAAGGGGCCTTGGGTATTTAAAATGACCAATTACAATTGGATTAAGTATTTCACCCTCCATACTACACGTAAGCATAATAGTAACTCTAGTTTTTACCCTTTTGGCCTTTGCAATCGTATACGGGTGCAATATACGACCTCTTCAGTAATTCTTATTGTCGTGGACGCAGACATGCCACGCTTCTGTGTACACTATCAATGTTTGTTTGTTTGTTTAATCATTTTCTAATCTTTTAATTATCACAAGAATAAGCATAAATACGCGTCCGAACTTCACCCCATGCAAGACAATAACTCAATAAATAACCTTTCTCCTATCTCGCCCTCTTTAGGCAACAACACTTATAATAAAGAGCTGTCTCATCACAATTGAAAATATCTTTTGGTCGCAAACCTTGCATAAATTATTAAGTTTTTCTCTGAAAATTCCAACACGCTATAATCTGCCGATTTAAATTTTCCGGAAATGTTCTTAAATGTCAATTCATGTCGTTTTTTAACCTATCCAACCAACCATTAAATACTTTGAATCCACCACAATTCATCTTTTTTGATAGTTTCAGTCCAATTATTTTAATTACAGTGCCATTGATAGGCACGTTTCTTCGTCCAAGAGAAAAATACTTCAAAGATTGTGAATATAGATCTGAAAATTATTTAAAGGGTCGTTTAAATCGTTTTACAAACGATTGGTTGTCTGAGTTTAGCGAATTATCAATTCCATGCTTTTTTAATCTATACACACTTCACTTTGAAAATCCGTAATTTAACATAATTATCGTTCTGAAAGCCGTCTAATTCTACAATCTTCTTCCAACTCAACTTTTTCTTCTCGGATAATTTTTCCATGGGGGTAAATTTTAAAAAAATAAATTAAGAGTCCAAAACCGAGGTTAAAATTTATAATAAAAAGATTTAATTTATAAAAAGTACGGGTAAATGATTTTTTTGCAAAACTGACCCAAAATCGGGTGTTTGTTTTGAGGGGGTCGGACTGTATAATGAATGAGAATATAAAATAGAGCAGTTCCTATTGTTGAAAATTTTATTTACATAATCTGTAATACTAGAAAAGTGTTGCAAACATAAATACGGTTGGAGCTAAAACATGGGTTTATTAATTTATGAATATTTATAAATCGGTCTGTCAAAGATAAGATGTCAAGATATATCAAACGTCGTCTATCGGCGATCTGCCATTTCAGAACAGCTCCCAACAAAAAGGTAATAAAACATGCTGGCACTCTTCTGTTCTACCAAAGATTGTAAAGTGACCACAACAACAATCGATAGTGTTCTTTTTGAACTTAAAGAAGAGTATTAATATTCTAATAATAATAAAAAGGCAATATATTCTCAGCTTATAGATAAAGTATACCCTCATAATAACGTTTTTCATGGGGCTTTTTAGGCTTGACTGGAATTGATGAAGGATCTTGGCCAACAACTGTCCGCTAAAAGTTTTAAAAAATTCAGTCCAAAAAAACTTAAAATAAAAACTGATAAACATGTATACTAAATATTCAATTTAATTACACTTACAAGATTTACTATCGGTGGATTAAGTGCTATAAAATTAGAAGCATATAAGTCTATCAGATTCGCGATTGTTCTATCTTTCTCTATGTATATCTTCTTTATTTCGGAGTTGCGCCCCTTGTAAGCCTCTCAAATTCCAACGATGAAGAAGATTGAATGGTTTTAAGAACAGAGAGAAATTCAAAGAAATTTGGATGGCTATTATTAATTTTTAAATGTAGACCTCTGCGTAACTATCTGTGTGGCCTCTAAAAACAGCATATTGTGGCCAAAATAGACTATCAAACAGAAGACTGGTATTATTAAGCCAAGTTTAACCCACGTAATCAGCAGATCTAGATATCTGCCACGACCGTGTAAGACATGAGTTCTTTATAAACTCACAACCTGTATCTATATATTCAATAGGAATGGGCGCAAGAGAAATAATGATTTTCACACAAATCCGTGATGGTTTTATTTTGTTTAACATTATTTTCAATCCAAGATCAACTACTTTTCTCCAGATTGCTTGACTAAAATTAATAAATTCTTTAACAGTAGAATCTGGAAAAACTGTTTTTATAGCTTAAAAAGGCAGCATATTCGATATTAATTTGAAAAGTGGCGGGTGTTAATTGATACTATTTTTACATATGGACTCCTTGTTTTTGGTAAACATTTTTGTCTACATAACGGTTGTTTTATCATTCAAGAAACAGTAAATTAAGGGAAAATATTGTGAATCTATTTTCCGTGTATTATTTATAATTGATAAAATATGTTCGGTACTAACTTAAAAGCACCGACCACATAAACCTTAACCCGTAAAATTTGCTATAAATCTACTATCTCCCAAAGTAATCATTGGATTATCGCCTTTTATAGATAAAGCAGCATATCGGCATTGTCCTGGGGTTTAAACATCTCAGGATTAAGATTTTCTATCAAAAAGCCATAAGAAGGTGGATACTATTCTTGCTTTAACTTATAAATTATTTATTTTAGAGAGTAGAAATAGGGAAAATGGTCCAGTATGTTTTTATTAAAAAAATATACACAAGAAAGTTGATTGGAAGCTGCATCAACCCCCTGTTGTGCTGGTATAAAAGGAAATCATCGTATAATGTTAGAAATAATATCTATGATTTGCATTTGATATATATTCTTGGATGTATTTAAATGGCCATGTGGTCTATTTAATTGAATTTCACCTTGCCGTTTCCGTCAAAAAAAATCATAAAGATCACAACTCTAAATAGAACATTGCACTAAGAAATCTCCAATATATGTTTTATACAAGTAAAATAAATAGTCATTCATAATCAGTATTATGCTACCGATCTGTCCTGTTACCCAAAAAATTTAATTCATTTCTTGGGGTATAAATTTTTAAAATTTTTAGCGGACAGTTGGCCTTACACCATTGATGAATATCGGTCAACCCCAATTCTTTTAAGACATGTATTAGCTAAATTTTATGTGACGCGCACAGGGTGCCTCTGTTGGATTTCTTGAAATTTGGAATCTAGAACATTTTTGTTTCTAAAAAAATACCACCCCGAGGACAATAGAACCTGTATAGATTTGTTATGATGACATGGTCAAACCATTATAACACGATAACCTAACGATTTAAAACGTTGTTTTTATACATTAAAACGAAAATTTAAAATATATATGTCGTAGTACATCTACTACGATCTCCGGGGGTCAATTATTGGTTCATCACGAGATGTAATACATCTAAGGAGAACCCTGATTCGTGATATCAAGAATGACACGTTATCAATAAAATATATATAAATAGTGTTCCGTTAAGGAATACATATAAGAAATAAATTTCATTTTATTGAAATCTGACAATATATATAGAATATGCCCATGGTCTCTGTGATAAAAAACCAAGAAGAATATGAAAACATATGTAAGTTTCTAAAAGGCAATGGAAATAGTATAACCATGTCTAAACATATAAAAAAGACTAAAGAAAACCCCGAAAGCGTTATTGTTGTTAGATGGTGTCTTAAACATGTTTATTAGGGGTAAATTTACTTATATACTTTTAACACAAGAACTGACCAATTAAATATATTTCTGTTATCACGATATCTATTCACAAACAAACAGATCAACACACAGGTGCGATTCCACACTCAATACTTTCTATACAATGAGTCGTATCCTGTCTAGTCTGACTCCAACAGTTATAATCTTTGATAACCTTCTTTACCTGAAGAATGAGGAGGGTCTACATAAAAGGGGTTTCCATGGCGGAAAGCGGGAGGCTATGAAAATCGAGACAACTCTTTTCCATAAAAAAATATTATGGTGCAAATAGGTTCGAGGATGAATGTAATTAATTTTATTTTAAACCCCGAGGGACATAATAAGAAAAGCTGTCGCAGAGTGATTGTATTCTCTCAATCACAATCATTGAAAGTGAAAGAAAAGCATGTATATATATTGGTCAAAAGGCCCATGTAAATGTTAATAATAAACCTTATAGATATGAAAAGATATAAAGAAGAGAATGTTGGGTGTTGTAGTAGACCTAGAAGGATGATGATCAACTCTGTGGCAAGCATCAAGTAGTAAACCAATAAGTGTGGTCAATCTATTTATAAAACTCTAAATTGATATCACAAGATCAATAAGGAATCTAATTACTTGGTTACAATGTTAAAAATATATAAATGAAAATATCCTTAATAAATATGTTTGATCCAACCTCTACCAACATTGGGTATTCATGGATACTTACAATCATCGATGTTTATTCAAAATTTTCATGGACATTTCTACTAAAGACAAAAACTGAAAAAGAGAAAATAAGTAGCGGATACATTAGAGATATTTTTATAAATCTACAGTTCCTCCTACGATACTACAAAGTGACAATGGGAAAGAGTTCATAAATTCCGAAATGACTGCACTTCAAGAAAAAATTTCCTTTGCCTTTAAACACTTCAGACCTCGACACCCCAAGCACAGGAACAAGTGGAAAGGTTTAATCAAACACTATCTAGGTATCTTCAGAAACATATTTTTGAAGTGGATTTGGTTGTTATGTTGAAATCAAACATTGGCTAAAACATCTGAATGTTATTATGTATAATTACTATTCAGTCAGACACTATGCAACTGGAAAGACGCCGTTTCGTCTTTTTATTGGAAGTCCTGGATTTAATACAATAGGAAATATGCCTTCTGAAGAAAACAACGTGATTTAAATATATGATCTAATAGTTTATAAAGGCGAGAATACCTCAAATAAGAATAAAGAAAGTTTTCCGTCCTTTCTTAAATCTTCTTCTGACGAAGTCTGGGAACCGTCTGTATCATCTACCCACCTTAATAAAAATGACAGGCATTCACTAGTGCACCTGTCTAAGCATAAGATTGAAATTGGAGATACACTAATGATATCTATGGATTTAAATTCAAACAAAAATACAATAAAATTGAAACTGTCCTCATTTTTTCTAAACCATCCCAAGTAACAGAAATGGGTTCTAATAATAAAATCAAAATAAAAAACGAACAAGGAGAAGAGTTTGTTCACTTATCAAGAGTAAAAATAAACTAATTTTTTTTGTGGTGGGGGTTTTTGACGGATGGCGCGCTGTGCACGCCACATTTTATTTATTCTTATATATTTTTATATAGTCAAAAATATCAGGCTGTCTCCTTTTTGCTTCTTAACCCTTAAACGACCATTGATATTTTCGATTGTTTTTTTTTTTAAAAATATATAATGTTGGGTACTTAGCCCTTAGTAAATAAATGGTTAATGTTAATATATTCCAAGTTAAGGGTATTTAATAAATATATATAGTAGAGATGGGTCATCTCACAACAGTTAACACGGTGATCATAAGGATGGAGAGGGTAACAGGAGAGACCGTATCAAGAGACTATAAGTTTATTAAAAGAGGCGTTGAGAGTGGAGAGATGCTATTAGGTTGATGCATGAGTATGAGCAAGTTGAATTGAGAAGTGTTGTTGAGATTGCTTCTATAGATTAATTTGCAAGATTATATTTTCAAAAAATTTTCAAGTGGGTTTAAGGATTGGGATAAAATATTAGAAGAACTGAGAAAGGATGAAGAAATTGAAGTTGAGATAAACGAGAGAATTGGAATGATAAAAGAGATATATAAACAATGATGACAGAAAAAACAGAAAGAGGAGAAGTATAGATTTTACAAGATTTTGGGATCTGAACCCCTATTTAGAAAATGACTTACATGGCGAACACAAGAAATGTTGGGGAGACAAGAGAATCCCGTGGTCAAGTGGATAAAAGACTGTTGGAAGAGGCAAGAAGAGTGGAGGCGAGAGTGCAGATGAACGAAGATGTGGATACGGTTAATATTAAGCAGCCTTCGCAATGGATTACTCACGAGTTACAAGATTTCATGATTGAAAAAAAATTAGTCAGATCGAAGGAATGGAAGGAAATAATTTTAGAATCGGAGAAACAGGTAGAAGTCGAAGAAGAGCTGGAAAGGCAAGAGGCTATAAGAAATAAAGAGTCTGAGAGGATGTTGGTTCGGATGAGAGATAGTATTCGTGAAGAAGTGCAAGGAGAGATGAGGAGAGAAAGAGCTACGGTACCAAGAAGCTATACTTATAGACCTATAGAATGTTTTAAATGTAGGAATGATGGGCATATAGCCAGGAAATGTAGCTTTGGTGCAGAGGAAACCCCGCAGGAGAGGGATAGATTCGATAATAAAGAATTTAAGTATTTTGAGTATGTAGAAAGAATGTCAGACGGTATAAAAAAAAGGACAAAACGGGTGAAAAAGAGAACTCATTAGAAAGGTTGCAACGGAAGTATCCAGAAGTTCTTAATGACAATGAAAGTAAGGTGGAATATCTGACAGATGAAAATGTTATATACATACTAAAAAAGGGGAAAGAGTAGTATGTAAAGGACAGAAAGTGGCTTATAATTTGAGAGGACAGTTAAGGGAATATTTTAAGAGTTTAGTAAAGAGAGGAATTCTAAGAAGATCTAGCTCAGATTGGAGAAGTCCGATAAGGGGTTTGGAGAAATCAAACGGTGGTATTAGGTTAGTCAGCAATTTGATGGGACTTAATGATTTGGTTGATAAAGATCCATATGGATTACCATTTATGAGAGATATAATAAGAGGCACACAGGGTTCAACTGTTTTTACAGTATTAGACTTAAAGAAAGGGTTTTATCACATTGAAATTGAGGGAACACATAAACACAAAACTGCGTTTGAGTTTGATGGTAGGGTTTATGAATGGAATAGCATGGTAATGCGGTTTAAAAACGCTCCTCATATAATGCAGAGAACAATGAATAAGGTATTAGACGAGTTTAGAGGATACGGTGTGGAAGTTTATATGGATGACATTAATATCCATGCAAAAGATGCGTTAAGACATGATGCTCTGGTAGAAGCGGTTTTAAAACGATTTAAGGAAAAGGGACTGAGAATAAATCTAGATGAAATTCAATATAAAAAAGAAGAGGTGGAACTATTAGGGTTGACAATAAATGGAGATAATATGAAACCAAATGAGATAAAAAAGAATGAGGCATTGCAATTCAGAAGGCCTGAATGCGTTAATGAGCTACGTAGATTTTTGGGATTAAAAGGAAGCTTTACGCTATTTTATACCTGGTTATGCGAAACGTACAATTGCTCTGACGGAGGCGTTTTAGTAAAGTCTGAAATTTACTTGGACTAAGGAAATGGGGATTGAGTTTGAATATGGTAAAGAGGCTCTTAGATCATTGAATAGTCTAAAGTTGCCTGATTATACTAAAATATTTAGACTAAGGACTGATGCATGTGATACGGGTATAGGAGCAATTTTATTGCAAGAAAATATAGAAGGTAAATGGGTACCGATACAGTGGGCATCGAAGAAACTGACACCTACTGAGAGGAGATATACGATTTCAGAAAAAGAAATGTTGGCAGTTTTCTTTGGAATAAAAAAAAGTTTGAGTATGAATTGTGAGAAAGAAGGTTTCATTTAATGACTGTCCATAAAGCATTGGAAGAAATGAGAAGGAACCCGTTTTTTAATAATAATAGGATTAATAGGTGGATTGAAAAGATACAAGAGTTTGATTTTACAGTGGAGTATGTAAAGGTAGAGATGATGTGCGATGTAGATGCGTTGAGTAGACAGTTCGAGACGGAGGTGATAGAGAGCATAACTGAAGAAGAACGCATGAGTAAGAGAGAAAGGATTTATAAACAAATGGAAGGTAAAGTTAAGAAGTATATCAGGATAAGAAATTCTGGGAGTTTTCGTCGGGCGAAAGAAGAGAGATACTGAGAAACGATATAAGAGACGAAACTATAAGAGAAATCCATATTGGGTTAAACCATCGGGGAGTTAAGGGCACACATTATAATATGAAACAGAAATGGCACTGGCCGGGTATGAAATAACAAATAAGGAAGGCTTTAAAAGACTCTACGATCTGTAGTATAAATAATAGAAAAACGACGGGAGGAAGCGAGTTTATAGTTACGAATAAGAAGCTTGAGTAAATATGCCTAGACATTATGGAGATTGATAATGTGAAAAGATACGTAATCCTCGGAATCGATTATTTTACTAGAAAACTGTGGGGTAAGGTTATTGACTCTAAGGAAACGAAAGGAATAAAACTAGCGTTAGAAAAATGGATTTATAAGGATGGGTTTCTAGAGGAAATTATAACGGACAATGGTAAAGAGTTTTGTAATGAAAGTTTTGGAAAATGGTGCGCTGATAATAAGATTATACATATAAAAGTTGGTCTCGAAGCTCATAAAAGTAATGGAAGAATAGAGAGAGGGTATTACAAAACAGGAAAGTGGAAACATAGAAGAGAAGCTTGTTAAGGGAATAGAGACATATAATAGGTCTTATCATACAGGAATAAAGTGTATCCCAGATGAAGCTTGGGAAGAAAATTCAGATGTGGTGTTGATGGAGAATAGTGCGATTGGAGAGTATGCTGGGAAATTTAAAAAGCATTATAGAGAAGAATTTAATGAAGGTCAGTTGATAAGGATTGCGAAAAGAGGGAATTTGGGTATTAAAGCAAAGGTGGAAAAGGGAAGGTTTCTAGGACTTGGGAAAAATATTCTAAAATGTGAAAAATATTCTTATATAGTAAAGACAGAGGACGGTAAAGTTTTAAAGAAGAGACATTATGATATAAAGGCTGTAAATGAGAATAGTTTGGTTGAAGATGAGACTATCCGTCTGAAGAAGGGAATGTTGGGGTCTGAACCCCCATTTAGAAACTGACTTACACAAGATAAGAAAAAACACGAGATTAAAGCGAAATGTTTTATATGTCAGAGAGTTAGAAACAGAGCTAGGGAATGTTGAAAAGAAACAAATGAAGTTATGATAGGAGGGTGTGATGAGAAAGAACGAAAAAGTAGTCGTTAAGAAAGTGAATAAGAGATTTAAACGGATTAACAAATTTGTGCAGTTAGTTCTAAAATATCCAGGAGGTTTAGGAGGTAGTAATAAAAATTGAAGTACATGACTGGGCAAAGATATTTTATAAAGATGAAATCTGGTGAAAATGTATTAAAAGGGGGCAATATGTGCCATACTATTCGAGAGGAAAATTTAAAGGCTATTTAGAAGACTTGGTGAGACGGTGTGTTATTAGGAAGTCCCGTTAAGAATGGATAAATCAAATTAGAGCCATGAAAGGCCCGACGGAAGCATAATATTAGTGACTAATTTGATGGCTTAAAATTATTTGGTGGAGAAAGATGTTATACACACGATTAATTAAAGATATTATTAGAAAGGCGCAGGGGTCGAAGTGGTTTACAGTATTGGATCTAAAGGATGGATTTTACCATATCGAGATAGAGGAGGAACATAAGCATAAGACAGCGTTCGAATCTTATAGTAGAGTTGTTGAATGGAAAAGTATTGGGATAGGGTTTAAGAATGTCCCTCATTTTATGTAAAGGGTGATGAATAACGCGTTGGAGGAGTTTAGAGGTCGAGGTCTACATGACGACATAGTAGTGGATGCAAAGAATGATCCAAACCACGAAGAATTGGTGGAAAATGTTATTAGATGGTTTGGGTTGTTGAAGCTCAGGATAACCCCAAAGAAAGTACAATATAAGCTAGATAAAGTAAAGTTATTAGGTGTATCTATAAATGGCTAGGATGTGAAGCCAAATGAGATCAAAAAGCAAGAGGCGCTTGAATACAAAAAAACAGAGAATGTAAAGGAGTTAAGAAGATTTTTAGTATTGTCTGGCCGGTTTAGGGACTTCATCCCAAAGTATGCATACAGCTAATTGAGTTTAACAGGAGCATTGAAGAAGGGTATTAAGTAAAAATGGACAGAAGTTTTGAAGATCTTAAAAGTGCATTGAGGGACATGAGAGAATTGAACATACCAGATCAGAATAAAAGTATTAGAGTGAGAACAGATGCATGTAATTCTTGATTAGGAGCTATCTTGTTACAAGAAAATAGTGATGAAAAGTGGGTTCTGGTACAATGGACTAGCAAAACATTGAGCCTTGCCAAAACGAGATACACTATATCAGAGAAAGTGATGTACGCGGTGTTATTTGGCATAAAAAATTGAGAGCGATTTGAGTGAAAGAAAGTTTCATTCTAAGGGGACTATAAGGCATTGGCGTATATTATATTTAAAGCTTATTTTGAGAATAAAATAATTGATAGGAGGATTGAGAAGATCCAAGAATTTGATTTTACCATAGAATATGTTAAAGGAGAGTTGATGACGGTCGCAGATGCGCTGAGTAGACAATTTGAGTCCGAAGAAACAAGGAGAAGAGCAAGGTTGAGGATATAAAACGAACATAGTTAACTGAGAAGCAGAAGTAAGGAAAAAGTAAACAACATACAGTGAAATTAGGCAGTAAAAAATTATGGAAGTTTTTATTTGAAGAGATATACGAGATATTAGATCATGATTAGCGAAAAGAATAAATATTTGGGGGTAAATATGAAGTTAAACCGTCGAGGTGTTAAGGGATCTTATTACAATTTGAAAAAGAAATAATACTGGCCTGGAATAAAGGATCAGATATCCAAGGTGATAAATATTGTAGTACATGTAGCATTATTAATAGAAAAATACTGGTGTCTGCAATTTTGTGGAAACAATAAAAAAGTTAGAAAAGTTGCATTAGATATTATAGAAGTTGAAGGTGAGAAAAGATTGACTACTTTACGAGGGACTTATGGGGTGCTAACTTAGATTTAAAAGCGCAGTGAATGTTATCAAAGCTTTTGAGGATTTGATTAAAAAAGACGGGGTTCCTGAAGAATTAATTACGGACAATGTTAAGAAATTTTATAGTGAGAAATTCAATAGTTGGAGTTATGGGAATAAGATCAAACATAGGAAAGTTGATTTCGAGGCACACAGGAGTAATGGCCGCATAGATCTAACATTAGGACGATTAGAGAGGCTATATTGAAGCAGGAAAAAAGAAGAAAACATGAATGGCGCTATGAGATTACTTTGTGCGGTAAAAGTTTATAGCGATACATTACACTGTGGGATGAGGTGTACACTTAATGAGGCATGTTTAGGAGATTTGGCTGATGTAGTAATTGAACTTGATGATGAAAATGGATAATATACACCAAAATTTATGAAACATCACAGGGAAACGTTTTTTGAGGGAAAACTAGACATAATATCGCAATAAGAAGATTTAGGGTCTAAAGCAAAGACTGAGCATAAAATGTTTTTAGGATTGGGTATTGTTGGGTCATAATGTGACGATTGTTCATACTTAGTGAAAGCTTAAGGGGTTCAGGGCCGTGAAGCGTCACTTTTTTAAAAAAAAAGTGAAGGGAGACAGTCCTATTAGAAAATAAAATTTTCAAACCAGCCAAGAAACGATGTAGATTTGATTTTGTTGGATGTGAATGCTGCAATGAGTTACATAAGATACAAAGGGTTCATAAGAGAAGAGATTCCGTGTACGGATAAGCAATGTCAGGGGAAATGAAGATATTTAAAAACAAAATTTCTCAACAACCATGGATATAGTTGTGGACTTTGCTTTAAAGAAAATAAACTCATTGAAGGTCTACTTATAGATACTCCCGATGTTGAATTATCTAAACTATTTAGGTGCATCTATAAATTTTGCGAGAACGTGATAGGAAAAAACGTTATTATAAATTGTGGTATTTCTAAATGCAGTTACCAAAAAATTAAAAAATATTTACAAAGCAATAGGACGTTTTAACAGTGAAATCCCACAAAGAAAACTAGGAGATAGACAAATAAAGTTGGCGGTGATGAAACAATTGTAGCACGTGGGAAATTGCCAAATTGTCCCAGCGCTACTCCTGACGACTTTCCTGTCATTGGACGGCTTGTAGGTATGATATAAGAGGATTCAAGTTATTTAAACTACTTTATCGTACCAAACAGAACCCAGGAAACCATTACGCCTGTCATGTTTTGCATAAAATTGTTTATTAGGTTGTAGCTCCATTGGGTTTCAGGGGGGTAAAAATGCTTATAAGTATTTTGATTACGTGGTTAAATTAAGAACAGAAAAAGAACGTTCGAGAACTCCTTGTTTTTATATTTAATTTATGTTAATTAAATTCCAACTATCGGCTCTTATTTTAATTTATATAAATTAAAAATAAATTTTCATTAATTAAAAAAACTAAATGAAAATTGAAAATGCTAGTTAGAAATTTCCAAGAGACGTTCTTGAGATATGATAGGTTTTCCCCTGTTAAAAGATTGGTTTAAGACGTTTAAAATTGATTCTATCGGTTTTGTTTTTACGCCTTGTGATCATGTAGTTCTTTCTCGTTTCAACTATATCTATTTTGAAAGGTCCCTGCCATCTACAGTCCATTTTGTCATGAAATGGTGCCTTCACATACACATAATCCCCTGGTTTGTACACATGATGTTTCCTTCCCTTGTTTATTCGTTTCAAATCTTTTATCACTTGTTCTCTTTTCCTACTTTTTATCGCTACTCGGCTGAATGGTACTTTAATAAGGGGGTTGAATGGATTTCTTCGGTGAATAACCTCATATGGAGAGTGTCCTAGTGTTTGGTGGTATGAATGCTGAAGTCCGTAAGCTGTTTCCTTTACTGCTTCTTTCAAAGATAGTGCTTTGTAACATCTAAGTGAGTTTTCTATGGTTTGATTTATGTGTTCCACTATACTGTTACCTGTTGGGTTGTATGCGCTACTTGTGACGTGTTGTATTTCATTTTCCTTAGAAAATGTTTGAAGTGTTTTGAGATAAATTGTCTTCCTTGGTCACTTAATAAAGTTTTGGGGTTTCCATATTTCTTGAACCAATGTTTCTCGAGTATCTTTGCGATCGTGCAGGGCGTTGTTTTGGTTAAGATGAAAATCTCGGTCCATCTACTGTAGATGTCTGTTACTACTAAAAGCATCCGATTGCCTTCTTGTTCCTCTTGTTTGAAATT
>SBJO01000149.1:0-15300 GCA_015832245.1 Nosema granulosis
TATGCAAGACCTTCTGACAACGATCGAATCCTTGCATTATACCTCATCTCCAGAGAAATACAAATAAACCGCCTGGTCGGGATTCGAACCCGGCACCTCCGAGCTACGAACCCGGCGTTCTACCACTAGACTACAGGGGTCTTTTATTTTTATTCTTTGTTAAACTTTATAAATAACCGTAGACAAGTATTTACTAAATGGTAATAAAAAGTGTTACAATTTACATTTAAATATATAATAGAATTCCATTTAATTTAAGTTTATCAATTAGTGGTTGGCAAACGTACATAAGAATTGCTCTCCTGGCTCTTTCTAGTCTGGTACCCAATGAAGAAGAATAAGAAGCATGAGATAGAAAAGAAAGCAACATTGATCATTGAATTACTAAACATTACATTTACTACTCTCTTTCTGAATCCTGGGAGAGGGTCCTTCTGCTCTCTCTTCTTATCCTCTTCAGCAAAGTTCAAAGTATCTGGCTTCTCTTCTCTAGCTATCCTATGTATAAAGACAGGCTCCATGAAAGGTCTTACTTGAGGCATTCCAGACAGGGCATATGGCATGCTTGTAGTCCTGGTGATCATGAGAGCATGCTTGGGTGCAATTATATAGGCTGAGATGAATCCAAGTAATGAAAGTACGAACATACAAACAAATAACTCAGGATATTTAAACACATCCTGAAACAAACTGAAACATGTTTCAGAATAGATCAATCAATTTTACAGCAGGGGACGAGTAAAAAAGGGGAAGTGTCAACAAGATTGATTCGAACAAATAAATTGAAAGACAATTTTAATAAGCTTAGAATTAAGTTCATTGATAACTTGTAAAAGTTTTGTAGCAGTTTTGTAAAAGTTTTGTAGAAGTTTTGTAAGAGTTTTGTAGAAGTTTTGTAGCAATTTTGTAAAAGTTTTGTAGAAGTTTTGTAAGAGTTTTGTAGAAGTTTTGTAAGAGTTTTGTAGAAGTTTTGTAAGAGTTTTGTAAGAGTTTGAAATTTATCAAACGAAATATTTTGTTAAAAAAATTATTAAAACGAAAATTTTGTTAAAAAAATTATTAAAATCAATATTTTGTTAAAAAATCATTAAAACGAAATATTTTTAAATGAAATTATTAAAATTAGATATTTTATTATTTTCTACTTTAATAATTATTTTACCAAAATTTTTCAACGGTTTTTATTAAATTATTTAATTTTCCCCCTCAATGAATATCTTTGGAACTAAACGATTGTCTAAGTATCGATTAGTTTTGAATTTCATGAGCGAATATCCGATGTTTAAGATGCTTCTTATTTTAACACCACTGTTCTACACATTGGTGGTAGTTGGGGAGATCAAAGTAATTCTAATTTTCAGCAAAATGTTGAAGTCTTTGAAGGACAGTTCCTTTGACAGTGAGGCTGATAGAGCAATTGCTGCTAGACAGGCCATTTACCACATGCTGTATATAGCCTCCTACTACTTAGCAATCCTCTTTATGAGCTCTGTTTTTACTTATTATATTGTGAAGATATACAGAGCTGTGGCTTTGTTTTACTTGCTGAAAACAATGAATATTGATAAGCACGTCTTTGCAAGAATGAGTTCTGGAGAAATCAGAGCTGTGCTTGAAAGAAAATCATTCTACGTCTCTAAGCTCATAGAACTCATCTTCGTGAAAGGTGTCTATCTTTCTATCTTCATTCTATACGCCTTGGGAGTCATTTTCCTAAAGTTTGGGATTTGGATTCTCCTTTTTACACTTTTCAATCTAACCATTTTCCTACTAGCAGTCTCCTACTTGATAAAAAGAAGAAATAAAGTCAGAGAGAAGTACAACAAATCGTACGCCAGAGCTTCTGCAGATAGGTTTAATATTCTTACCAATTACGATATTATTAAAGCATATAACAAAGAAATCGACGATGTCAATAGTATGGATAAAAATCTAAACGAGATAGCAAGATATGGAACAATGAACAGCTCCCTGGCTGCTTTGAGTTCGTTTATGGGCAAGTTTATCCTTATTGTTCCTAATGCTTTGCTCTATTATTCAATTATAAAGTTCAAATTTGTTAGTAAGATCACTACCTCTGAGGATTTTGTTGCATACAACTCCTTATTTTGTCTTTTAAAAAGCAGAGTAAATTCATTAAGAGAGAAGATTGTAATGATGGCACAATTTACTCTTGATATAGAGTCCAACGATACAGACTTGCTCCCTGCAGACATACGAAACCAGCTCTTGTACTATAATTATACAGACAATATAGCTAACGATAGAGATCAGTTTGCAAATCTAGCAGCTTTAGATAGCAGCAGTGGTTCTTATATTGTTCACAATGATATAAAGGTTAGAGTAGGCTTTGATATATCAAAAAATATTCCTATGACACACTGTAGACATCTAGCAGAGAAAACAATAGTGATGGATAATCTAAAACACAACCCGAACAACGAACTGCGGCTTAATAGAGAACATGCATTTGAATTTACCGATAAGATTGCCTTTGAAAATCTGCTGGTAAAGGCAGGAGACACTGTTTTATACAAAGATGTGAATTTTGCAATTAAAAAGGGTGAGAAGGTGGCTTTGGTTGGAAAGAATGGCACTGGTAAATCTACTTTGATAGATATAATGCTTCGATTTAAAGAATACGCGGGAGATATTAAAATTGATGGTAAAGACATGAAAGATATTTATAAGTTCGACCAACGGGCAAAGATATCGTACATTCCTCAAAATCCTGGCCTTATCAGTGGCAGTGTCCTTGATAATCTTAGATACCATGATAGTACACTCACACAGGACAAAATAGAAGAGATCTGCAGGCAATATGGATATCACGAGACATTCGAGAATCTGCCAGATGGCTACCAAACAGACGTAGGAGAGAATGGAAGATTCCTAAGTGGAGGTCAAAAGCAGAAGATATCTTTTATGAGAGGAATCATTAAGAATGGAGATGTCTTTATAATGGACGAGCCTACTTCCAACCTAGATCCTCAATCTGAAGTACAGATCGTAGAGCATATATTCAATACGATGGAATCTAAGACTGTCATTGCGATCATTCACAAACATTCTCTCTTAAGTAGATTTGACAAGATAGTTGGTATTTTCAATAGAGAAATCAAGATTTATAATGATTATTCAGAATTCATGAGAGATTCTTATCTATTCTAATCATTTAAAATAAAAAATTAGTTTATAAAATATTAAAGATATTGTAAGAAGTGGAAATTTATATAGGAAGGTATAGGTAGCAGATTATAAATATTAAAGATATTGTAAGAAGTGGAAATTTATATAGGAAGGTATAGGTAGCAGATTATAAATATTAAAGATATTGTAAGAAGTGGAAATTTTATAGTAAGGTATAGGTAGCAGATTATAAATATTAAAGATATTGTAAGAAGTGGAAATTTATATAGGAAGGTATAGTTAGCAGATTAGTTTATAAATAAAAAATTTTTTTTGTACACTTTTAAAGACTTTTTATGTCACTTTAATAATTAACCGTCAAAGAAAATCTTGATAAAATTATTTATAAAAAATTGATTTCATTAATTAATTTTTTGGAGGGACTTAAAAATATACTCAAAAGAATCTACTTATAATTTTATAAATCTAATATAAAGCTTGTAAAACGACAAGACAGCTTAAATTGACACCACATCATGATATATTGACACAGAAAAAACTATAAATAGCCAGTAAAAAGCTTAACCTATGAAATCTCAAGAAAAGATTCGATATTTTGCAGTTTTTATAGAAACTATGAAGTATATTGCAAAGAACCCTTTGTTCAAGATAGCAATCATACCAATCGCAGTCTTAAACTACTTATCTGCATCGTTTGCCGTGTACGTTTTGAAAATGATATCCGCTATCGAAATATGGCTCATTGCAGAAGAGAAACCATATTCTGCCGAGTATTTGTTTCTAAGGTACATGTACACTCCCTTGATACACTACACCTTGCTCCTAGCTCTTGATCTACTTGTTGCTTTCTTTATACAAAATGTGATTAGATTAAGTTTTAATAAATTTACAGACGAGTACTTGAAGGTCTGCTACGAATCGTACCACAGGCTGGGCTCAGGACAGATCCACTCGCTAATTGAGAGAAGGACAGAAGCCATTAAATCTGTTCTGCGATTATTTTTAGCCAAAATTTTCCACAATCTGATCTATACCTTTGTAGCCTACAAGACAATACTACGAGAGGTTGATCACCAAGCTTTCTATGCACACATAGCTCTATTTGTCATTTTCTTGGTCTCTACACACTACATTCTTGTGGTAAGAAATATGTACAGATTGAAGTATAACTTGGCCTACAACAAAGCTTCAAACAGGACCTATGGAATTCTAGTCAACTATGATGTTATTAAAGCTTACAACAATGATGCTCTGGAGTTGAAGAAGCTAGATAAGAATCTTGATGAGGTTGAAACAAGAAGTCTGATCTTTGAAATTTTAGGATCATTCTTGACATACGTGCAGAAGAATGCTGTGGTGATTCCCAATGGCTATATAATCTACCTAGCTTTAACAGGCAAGTACTTCCACAAGCTATCTGATAAGAATGGATTTGTACTTTACAACAAGCTTTATTGTTCGATTAAGAATAGTATTGGGTTTATTAGAGAAGATGTATTGAGTATAACACAATATCTTACTGATATTGGGGATTCTAAGGTTATAAATGCTCTGAAAGATGAAGACAACAGTGGCTCTTTAATTGTACAAACATTCAAAAACGAAATTGTACTGAAAAATCTAACAGCCTATGTTGAAGAACAAAAGATCTTTACGATCGACGAAGTAACAATTAAAAAAGGAGAAAAAGTTGCTATTGTTGGGAAGAATGGTACAGGTAAGTCCACACTGCTTAACATTATTTTAAGATTGAGAGACTACGAAGGAAATGCATATATTGATTCAATTGAAATGCGAGAGATCAGTAAAACCCACCAGAGAAGCATGATCTCCTATATTCCCCAGAATCCCAGTGTGTTTGAAGGTTCTGTCCTAGACAATTTGAGATATGCCTGTCCTAATACAGATGAACAAAAGATAATGGCAATCTGTGAAGAATTTAGAACGCACGAGCTGTTTGCAGGCCTAAAAGATGGCTACCAAACAGAAGTAGGAGAGTCTGGAAAGTATCTCAGTGGAGGACAAAAACAAAAGCTAAGTTTTATGAGAGCAGTTCTAAAAGATGGCGACATCTTCCTATTTGATGAGCCAACATCCAATCTCGATGTTCAAGCTGAAGAAGAAGTGCTCAATCATCTTTTCAGCAAGCTACAAGCCAAAACTGCTCTTGTAATTTTGCACAATCCTATTTATTTGTCTAAATTTGATAAAATCTTGGGAATTTATAATGGAGAAGTTAAAGTTTATGAAAAATATTCCGAGTTTGTGAAATCTGAACATCTTTATTAAATGTTTAGCTTTGAAAATTAAAATTTCTATAAAAATTTACAACGATCAAATTAAGCCCCCTCAGAATTTCCCTCCATTTTTGAAAGAAATTAGGTCTCTAAAAAGAACATTCCACAAACTAAAAGGCTAAAGGTTTCTAAGTAGTTTGTTTCTAATTATTTAATTTCAAAAATATTTCAAATTTTCAATGTGATAATATTAAATTAAAAATGATTGTAATATTTATAATATTTTTTAACTTTATAAGTTTAGTATACATTTTTTATAAGTTTAGTATACATTTTTTATAAGTTTAATATACATTTTTTATAAGTTTAGTATACATTTTTTATAGTTTTCTGTTAATTACAAGCCAATTGGAGATAATTGGCTTATCTTCTTAATTAGAAACGAATATGAAAATTTGTACTATAAAAATAAATTTTACAACAACCCCCATCATGGAAGATAAAGAGATTAGCAGAAAGAAATACTCGGCTGCACTGTACGAGACACTAAACTTTATCATCTCCAATCCCCTTTTTAAAATAGTCGTTATTCCGATCTGTGTACTATCTTATTTATCAGCCTCTTTTGCTCTGTATGTGTTGAAGGTTATAACCATGATAGAGATGCACTTTGTTTCTAGTTTCCAGTCCAAGACAACGTGGAAGCTTTGTGTTTTGTATATGACCACTCCTTTCATCCACTATACCCTCCAATTGGCACTAGCACTTTTGATGTCTTTTTTTGTACAGAATATAATCAGAAACAGCTTCCTTAAATTTACAGATGAGTACATCAAAGTAAACTACCTGCGGTATCATTCTCTGGGATCAGGACAGATCCACTCCTTGATAGAGAGAAGGACTGAAGCTATGAGATCAGTTCTGAGACTGTTTCTTACACACCTACTGCAAGATATAGTTCTTACACTGAAAGCCTACTACATGATCTATAAGGACATAGACGACAAGGCTTTCTATGCAAATGTAGTGCTGATGGTTACCTTCTTCATGTGTACACACTATTTTATCAGTTTGAGAAATAGGTATAGATTATACTATAATCTCTCATACAACAAAGCTTCCAATAGAACTTATGGTATTCTTGTGAACTACGATGTTATCAAAGCTTACAACAATGAAGAGTACGAGCTTAGAAGGCTGGATGGAGATTTAGATAAGGTAGAGACCAGAAGCCTGGTGTTTGAGATCCTGGGGAACTTCATAGAGTTTGTCCAGAAGAACTCAGTAGTTATACCAAATGGCTATATTCTGTATTTGGCTATGTCAGGAAAATATTTCCCAAAGCTTCAAGACAACCAAGGCTTTCTAAACTACAACAAGATTTTCTTACTGATAAAAGACAAGATAGGAACAATAAGAGCCAACATCATGGAGATTACACAATATCTGACAGACATTGGAGACTCTAAGATATACGAAGAGTCTGCAGACCTGGAGAGCAGTGGCTCTTTGAATATCCACAAGTTTGAGAATAGCATTGTGTTTAGAAGCGTGTCCATGGAAGTAAATGGACGTACTCTGTTTACAGTAGATAGCTTGTGTATCAAGAAGGGGGAGAAGGTAGCCATAGTGGGGAAGAATGGCAGTGGTAAGTCTTCTCTTGTCAATTTGATTCTCAGACTCAGAGACTACGAAGGCGATGCTTTCATAGACAATATTGAGATGAAAGAGATCAGTAAGACTTCCCAGAGAGACTTGATCTCCTACATCCCACAGAACCCCAGTATCTCCGAAGGTAGTGTCCTAGACAATCTCAGATATGCCTGTCCTGATACTGAAGAACAGAAGATAATGGCAATCTGTGAGGAATTCAATACGCATGATCTATTTTCTGGGATGAAAGATGGCTACCAAACAAACGTAGGAGAGGCTGGAAAATATCTCAGTGGGGGGCAGAAGCAGAAACTTAGCTTTATGAGAGCTGTTATTAAAAATGGAGATATTTTTATTTTTGATGAGCCCACTTCGAATCTCGATGTCAAAGCTGAAGAAGAAGTTCTCAACTATCTATTTACAAAGCTCTCAGAGAAAACATCAATTGTGATAATTCACAATCAAAATTATCTAAACAAGTTTGATAAAATTGTTGGAATCTCAAACGGAGAAATTCAGGTCTATACAGAATATTCAGAATTCGTAAAAAACGAACATTTATATTAAAATAGATTGATTTTAGAAAAAAAGAGTATAAAAAAAACATTTTATTTTAAAAAATATTTTTTACTTAAAAAGAGTACAATGTTCCCTCTTTAACAACAATATTAAATTATATATAGAAATATATTAGAAATATATAGAAAAGAAATATATTAAATTATATATTAGAAATATATAGAAAAGAAATATATTAAATTATATATTAAATATATAGAAAAGAAATATATTAAATTATATATTAAATATATAGAAAAGAAATATATTAAATATATAGAAAAGAAATATATTAAATAGTTTATTCATCTTCAGAATCACTAATAAGACTTACTTGCTTCTTCATTTTGATTCTGTCTTCTCCATTGAGCTTCCTTGCTACTACTCTTGGGAAGGTAGTAGAATTCTTATCCCCAGGAGCTTTCCCCCAGTACTTAGCACTCTTGGAATTGGATCTGTTTCCATTAATCAAAACAATGTTGTCTAAGTCGGAGCACACCTTAAAGAGCTGGTCTAAAGTAGAGAGTGTCCCATTGAAGTGACTTACCTTCTCTTGGACTGACTTGGACCACTTAAGAGCTACTATCCTCATGGCTGGTACAACGACATTTCTATCGTCATCGATGACCTTTCCTACTACTACAGCTATCTTGTCTGTGTTTCCATTTAGCTTCTCGGCAATCTCTGAGATCTTCACAGCTGGTCTATCTTTGTTGGCCATAGTTAAACGCTTGGCTATTCTCTTGATGTCAAAATTGTCACACTTCTTGGCTACCTTGATGTAGAAGTCAGCAAGGTTCTGTAGTGTGGTGTTTGGAGATCTAATCTTCTTCTTCTTGATTACTGCGGACTTTGGAATAAATTTTCTTTTAAAGCAAACGGCCATTGTGAGGGTAAAAAATTTTACAAAAAATATTCAAAAAAATATTCAAAATTCTACAGTAGAAATTTACAAAAAATATTCAAAATTTTACAAAAAATATTCAAAATTCTACAGTAGAAATATTCAAATTTTTACAGTAGAAATTTAACTACCAATATCTTCTCTATCAATATACTTACTTTGTTTTTAATTTTACATCCACACACTATCAAAACATACTGAAACACAAATACAAAAAGAACTTCTAGATAAACATTCAATGTTAAGAATTATATTTCTTATTGCTCAGGTGCTGTCTCGGGCTATAGATAGACTTGAACATGATTTTGTACCTACGAACTATGACTTGTATTTTGATCTCCAGGACGAATGCTTTAAGGGAGATGTAGTGATAGAATTCAAAGCCAACAAAGATAGCAAGATTGTAAATCTAAATGCCAATTCTTTGGATATAAAAAGAGTAAGTCTAGAAACAAGCTCTGGAAAACAAGAAGGAAGAGCTACAGTAAGCGAAGAGGTTCTTACAGTCAGCTTTGATGAGCAACTAGAGAAGGATAAGGTCTACAAACTGAGCTTGTCCTTCTCTGGGAAATACAGTAAGAATCTCGATGGTATTTATAAGAGTAAATATCTGGGAAAGACAATCATATCAACACACTTTGAGCCTACAACAGCCAGAAAAGCCTTCCCTTGCTTTGACCAGCCTGATCTTAAAGCTACTTTTTCAATAAGAGTCAAAGCAGATGAAAACTATCCAACAGTTCTTTCGAATTCCTCGAAGAAAGACGTACAACAAGGTGTGCACATTTTCAATAAGACAATTCCCATGGCCACCTATTTGGTAGCCTTTGTAGTGGGTGATTTTGACTATATAGAAACAAAATCTAAAAGTAATATTCCTATTCGTATCTATACTGATAAAACAGACAAAGAGAATGCTAGATTTGCTTTGGAGGTGGCAAGAGAAGCTTTGGACTTCTTTGAGCTTTATTTTGATTTCAAATATCAATTTCCAAAACTTGATATGGTTCCTATTCCTTCATTTGCTATGGGAGCTATGGAGAACTGGGGACTGGTCACCTTTAGGAGATCTTCACTGCTGTACGATCCTAAGATAGACACTACAATGTCTAAATTCAAGGTTGCAGAAACAGTTTGTCACGAGCTTGCGCACATGTGGTTTGGGAACTTGGTGACAATGGCTTGGTGGAATGATCTGTGGCTTAACGAAGGATTTGCTACCTGGGCTTCGTTCATGGCTCTACACAATATAAGCAGCAAGCTTGTAGACTTGGATGTTTGGATGGACTTCATTAATGAAAATCTGGAACAGGGAATGACCTATGACTCACTACACAGCTCACATCCCATTGCTGTGGATGTCAAGAAGCCTTCAGAAATAAGCCAGATTTTTGATTCTATTTCATATTCCAAAGGTGCTTCTATCTTGAGAATGCTTGAGATTCAAGTAGGACATCAAGCCTTTCGAAAAAACATCCAAAAATACTTAGATGAGCACAAGCTTAAGAACAGCGTGTCTGAAAATCTTCTTCAGAACACACCATCTCCTGTAGATAACTTCAAGATGCTGTATACTTGGATCAAACAGGAAGGATTCCCCATTATTAAAGTGAGGGAAGATGGAGACTCATTAATACTCGAACAGACTCGGTTTTTGGCTGGTAAAAAGAATAATGGTGATAAAAACTGGATTATACCACTCACTGTAACTTTCACAGATGAAGATCCAAGGAAATACATTATGAATTCAAAGATATTTACAATACCGTTAATTTCTAAAAATTATAAAATTAATTACTCCAATACTGGTGTCTACAGGGTGCTATACACTAAAGATGCCTTTGAAAGGATTCTTAGATCTCCTTTCAGCAAAAAAGAGAAGCTCAATGTAATCAACGACATGTTTAGCTTGGCTTTTGGAGGATATCTTGATATAAAATGGGTTGTTGAGACTATTAGAAAGAATGTTAAAGAAAGAAACTATGAGATACTAAAATCTTTGAAATTTAATATTTCTAAGCTGTATGAGATCTATTTTGATGAGCCAAAGACACTGGCGTATCTTTCTAGCTTTCTAAATGAAATATTTTCTCCATTTTTTGAATCTTTTGATTTCAAGAATTCTGGTGACAAGATGAGTGTAAAACTGAAGAACTCGCTGATTCTTGCAGCTGCTCTGAAAGTGAAAGACTCCAGGATGCTGAATATTCTCAAGAAATCGTTTGAAGACTATAAGAAAGGGAAGACCGATATATGTCCTGATTATCTCCAATCAATGTTCAATGCAATTGTTGATGAGAATCTCGATTGGGTTATTGAGACCTACCGATCTACAAACAATCCAACGTTGAGAATAGCTTTGGCCAAGGCACTGGGGAATGTTCGAAGATTGGAGAACCTCGAGAAAATGTTCAAAAATTTCAAGCAGATCGACAGACAAGACCTAGCCTACTTCCTGCGAGGACTCTTTCTAAATTATAAGTTCAAAAAAAACATTGTAGATTTTTTCATCGATAATTTCAAGGATATAAAAGAGTACATCAATAATGATAGCATGTTGAATTCTATCTTTGAATCTGTGCTGTGTGGAATTGCAGACGATAATCTAAGAAAGAAGGTTGAGTCTTTCACATCCAATCTTAAGATACAAGGCAGTGATAGGTCCATTAGGAAGATCAATGAGATTAACTATAATTTGACACTGTTTAAAAACAAAAACAAGAATGTTTTTTAATAAATTTTTAATATTTCAATGTAAACGTCCATTACCCATATTATGTCCTTACATTTCTTTTTAAAATTACGATACGACGCTTCACAGGACGAGGTAGAACGAGCTTATAAAAAATATCTCATAAAACATCACCCAGACAAATCAAAAAGTGACACTCTTGATCTCTATCTAAATATAAAGCAAGAATATGAAAAATATAAAAAAAACCAAACAGATGAAAATTTTTATATATGTTGTTTTCCCAGTGAGATAGAGCAGATACGCTGTAGATGTGGGAGTAAATTTGATGAAGAGAATATATTTGCAAATAAAATAGAATGTGAATGTTGCTCGTGCTATATAATTGTAGAAAATGAGCCTTATAAACTAAAGAAGCAATAACACCTAGTAATAGTTTACTTTGTAAAATTATCAAAAAGACGTAGAATAGCTTTGTAAAATTATCAAAAAGACGTAGAATAGCTTTGTAACATTATCAATAACGCAAATATTTTTTTTTTAAAAAATAAGCAATAACGAATAGTTTATTTAAACACCCATCAATAACGCAGTAATTTGTTCATGTTTCTGCTTTTTGACATTATAATCTCTTTAAATTTTGGGTAATCAATTGTTTCCGAATATAAGCCTGCTTCTCCAAACGTAAAGCTTATGATATCTGTAAGTATTTTCTCTGATTTACAATCTGAATAGCTCTTGAGGACGTTAAAAAGATCTACTTTGGTGATAAAACCATCGTTGTCTGAGTCGTAGACTTTGAAAATAAATTTCAATTTTAAATCAAGATCTTTCTTGTTCACAAACGAGTGTAGATCAGAATAAAGAACATCGAAATCTATTTTTCCTTCTTTAGTGTACGACTCGATCAATCTCTCGGCTATTGGGTTTTGTTTGATGGCTTTTATATTTAGAAGGTCCTTGTCTCTGAGTTCGCCTCTATTTCTCAAAGCAACTTTGATTCTATCTTTAAAATCCATAGCAAGTCTTTGTTGTCGTTTTTATCCTAAAAAGGAGGTAGTGAACAAATCAGAATGAAGATCTATTTTTCAAACAACCCCATGGAAGAGAAAGGTCCTCGTTTTAAATCTATGCTCATAGAAAGGAGAATTCCCCATAGAGATAAAAAAGATGAATTTGATAGCCTTGTGGCTTCCAGAAAAACGTTAATAAACGAGCTTAGAAAAATCCTAAAAAGAGATCCAAAATCAGTGAAAGATCTTGAATTAAAAATACAAGAGATAGAAAAAGAAATTTTTTCTATCTCTTCAGATGAATAGTCCAATTTTTAATATTTAATTAAATTACAATTTATCAAATTTTTTAAAAAAATTAATATTTTTATCTTATCCCCCATGAAATCAAATGTCGAAGAGAATTTTTCTATCTATGTGAATTTGCTGAAAACAATTATGGGCTGTGGGATTCTTAAATATCCCTATCTATTTTACGAATATGGCATCATTCCTACTATTCTTCTGACTTTGGTCAGTGCCTTTGCTTCATATTGTGGAATATTGCTATATGTTGATATTAACGATAAATATGGACTTGGGAACACACTTTCTACAGTTACATTCCATTTTTGCCCCTTTTTGAAGATCATTGCTGATATTGTCGTTATAGCTAAATGCTATATGGTAGGAATTGCTTACCTTATATATTTAGGGGAACAGCTTGAATGTGTAATAAAGTACTTCTCCCTGGGGATATCGCCACAGGTGGCTCTGGCTTTGGTGGTGATTCTGATATCTCCTTTTATTTTTATATCAAAGATAGATAAACTGAAGTATACAAGCACGGCTGGGCTTATTGCTATTCTTATGCTGATATCAGCTTCCTTGTATAGATATAGTGATCTTGATACTCCAAACACTACGGCATATTTTTCTGGAACTAAAACATCCTATATTAAGAATTTGTGTCATTTTGTTTTTAGCTTTACATGTCATCAAAACATTTTTACCATCCAGAATGACATGGTCAGGTACAACAAATTCTATCTAAAGGTCTCAGCATTCTGCAGTTTCATGACGGCAGTTGTAATCTACACAATATTTGGGTGGATAAGCTATTTGGCTTTTGGAGATGCATTGAAGACATCCTACTTAGAGGCACAGCCAGATGATAAGGTCAAGATGGCAATCTCTATATTCTATATTTTCCTAATAGCTCTATCTCTTCCTTTGCAAACAAATCCATGCAAAGCTTACTTACTAAATGCTATAAACCCAGAAATATTAAAAAACAGAGAATACTTTCTTGTAAGGTCAATTTTTAGTCTTGTGATGATGGTTTCAATGTATTTTCTAGCAATATGTGGTGTAAACTTTGATAAGATGTGTGGATTTGTAGGAGGAACATTTTCTACCTTTATGTGCTTTATCTTTGCTGCACTTTACCACTTCCTTTCTTTTGGCTTATTTGGCAATTTTACAAATTCTATACTTGCACTAATAGCAGCAGTTTATGGTATTTTATCTTTTACTGCTGTTTTTAGTAATTAAATTTTAATATAAACATGTTTTTATATGCGTTTTCAGTAAATATTTTAATTATGAAGCTACTTGTTCTAGTCTATGCATTAGCTATTTCCAGAGTGTCTCCCAACTCGGTTTTCTCCAGCTTAGGTTCGGTACAAGCAGATCTCTCTTCGCTCAAGAGTTCCTCTAGTTCTCCGTTTCTTTTGAAGTCATGAGATATGCTTTTCAGCGTCTATCCGGTCAGATATTTCAAGTCTTCTTCTGTATATCTTGTGGTATTTTGTAAGCACACCATCCCATGTTAGTACGTATGGAATTATAGAAGTTTAAATCCGTAGATTTGTGAGAGCTCATTAGCTACCAAATCGTACTTCCTCAACTTCTCTGTTTCGACTTGCTGAAGGTTGTCTCCAGATGTAATCCCGACTTCTACAATCAGTATTTCCTTTTTGCGCTTGTCTATCACAATAAGGTCTGGTCGATTGTGTTTTATTTTTATGTCAGTCTTGACAAACGTATCAACACTAATTTCCACATATTTTTTTTGATACGATCTATTGCACCGAGTGGGTTCTAAGCTTTTTCGTCGATTTGACGCCGTACTTGTTGCACATAAGGAGTATATGCATTTTCATGTATATTTTTATATGCATTTTTATATGCATTTTTATATGTATTTTCTATTTTATAAGTCATCCCCCCCCCAAAAAAAAATGATATTTTGTCCGTTATGTAAAAATATTCTTAATATTGAAAATATTGCAAATATGAATAATCTTATCTGTATGACTTGTCCTTATACATATAAAATCAACAAAGAGATAAATAGAGCAGAAGACAACCCCACAATGGTTGTAGATGAAGTGATGGGAGGAGATGAGGAGTACAAATATGCTTCAACATGTACTAAGAAATGTATTAAGTGTGATAATAACCTTGCTTTGTTTATGGAACTACAGACTAGGAGTGCAGATGAGCCAATGACCATCTTTTATCAATGTACTAAATGCAAAACCAACTGGAAAGAAAACTAATAAAAAATTATCCCTTATGTCTGAAAATAAAAATCCCATGTCTTTGCTTTTAAATGCACAGCAGAATGATTTAAAGGTTATTTTCAACTTAAGAAACAATAGAAAATTGGTGGGTAATGTTGTAGCTTTTGATAAACATTTTAATTGTGTCTTAAAAAATGTTGTTGAGAAGGGAAGAGGGAGAAATAAAAATAGAGGAATTAAAAAGAAGGAAGGCTATGAATATGAGACAAATTTAGGTAAAATATATCTTAGAGGTGATAATGTAATAACTATTTCTAAAATAGATGAAGATTAATAGCCCTGTCTTGTACAAAATATTTAGAATAAAAATTTGTTTTAATCATTTGATTCATGCATCTTTTTCAAAGCATTACGATCGATCTTCCCAGAAGTTGTTTTTGGTAAATCTAGTAAAAATTCAAAGTCAAGATTAGAAAGCACATAGCTTCCCATTTTTTTCTTAATTAAATCCTTAATATTACTTCTTATTATATCCTCTTTTGTTTTATCCTTAGGTACTACACATACAACTAGCCTTCCTCCATAT
>SBJO01000150.1:0-15234 GCA_015832245.1 Nosema granulosis
TCTTAGTTTCTTCAACCATCGCCTTAAGGGTTTGTTCTGAAGTAGCGATTAGTTTTAGATCGTCAATAAACAGCAAATGATTACATGTATAGTGATTTTCTTCTAGTTTTACTTCAATCATGGGGTATGTACTATTCAGTCTTTTGCTTAAAGGGTCCATGCATAAAACAAACAAAAGCAGGGATAGGGAGTCGCCTTGCAGAATTCCTCTTCTGACCTGCTTGTTCAAGATCACTTCGTTGTTCGCTCTAATTTCTAAATTCCAATTGTGCATGAAATAGATAAAATTATTTATCAATAAATGCATAAAAATAGATAATTTATTATTTATCAATAAATGCATAAAAATGGATAATTTATATACAAGTTGCATGAAATAGATAAAATTATTTATCAATAAATGCATAAAAATAGATAATTTATTATTTAACAATAAATGCATAAAAATAAATAATTTATTATTTAACAAGTTGCATGAAATAGATTAATTTATATAACAAAAAAATAGATAATTTATTATTTAACAATGCATGCATTCACAATTTACACCACATTCTTTAGACCAATTTTACATAAAAATACATATTTTTTTACCCCTATGAATATTCTCAACAAAATAGATCCACCAATCGACTACCATGGCCAAGAACTGTCAAAGAAGCTTTTTTATTTGATAATTTATTTGGGCTATGCTATTTCCTTAGTCATTGGGATAGTTCTGTCTGATCTCAAATACACTTTGTATGCAGGAATCCTGACTGTAATACTATCTTTTATTATTGTTGTGCCCTCTTGGAGTATGTACCGCAAGAATCCATTAAAGTTTACAAAAGAAAAGGAAGAATAAACATAGTTTTGTAAATACTTTTAATATTTAAATTAATTTTAAAATATTCAAATACATAAAAAGGCGGGAACTTGCATAGAAATGAAGAAAAATGTACTTTATGCGGAAGAGTTGTTTTCAGTAGACAAATACCTTTCCCCGTTTGTTCTCAACTCCGAAGAGCTCTACGATGTAGATACCTTCTATCAAAACAATCTCTATGAAGTAGATATGAAGGGATACATAGAAAGAAACCCACCGCCTTCCAGTGATTCAATTCCCAAGAAACACAAAAAGAGAGAGAAAGACATCTACAAGCCTCAACAGACACGGGGATATGGCCAAGAACGAGAGGGGTTCTGTAATGAATGCAAGAAATGGTTCAGGCTGAAGACAAGTAGTTATTGGTACCATATGAACTATAAACATGGAATCAACTCCAATGGTGTGCGCTACCCCGAGCCTGAAGTGCGTGTCAAGAGCTGCAAAGTAGAAGCCTATTGCCAGGCTTGCAATGAATGGATAGTCCTTGGGAATAAAAGCAACCAGAAATCAATAAAGTTTGGATGGTACAAACACTGGCAAAAGAACCACAGTACAAATATGACAATCTAGGGGGTGATAAATTAAACAAAGTTTGTAGATTTATTATACTTTTTGTTTATAAAAATTTTGCTGATAAATTCTGTTTATAAAAATTTAAAAAATTCAACTTTTTAAAATTTTTTTGTAGATAAATTATTTTTTCTAATTTGTAAAAAAACAATTTGCTTATTTTTTAAATATTCTTTTTGGAGATAATTTTCAGCAAAGATCATTTTTACTTTTTAAAAATATTCTTTTTGAAGATAAATTTTTTATTTTTTTCATCCTTCAATGTCTCAGATAAAATTAGATTCTTCAAAATTTTTAAAAAGGAAAAAGAAGCTAGAAGAGATTGTGTCGATGCCTTTAATGATCATGGTTGGAAATGCAACAGACCTGGACGAGGTTACTAATAATTCAGCCCTGTGTACGTACGTGATGGGCTATGAATTCGTGAAATCGATAATCATACTCGATAAAACCACAAAAATTTTTAGCCGAAAGAAGCAGGTTGAGATGATGGCAAGCCTGCCAGACTGTGAGACCTATGTGATCAATAAGGACCTCAGCAATATGGATGAGTTGATTAAGATCATTTCGCAGTACCCAAAGCTTGCTATTCTGAGGGATAAGGACCAAGACGAAGAGTTTGTCTCTAGAATCCTCAAAAAGTGCAACACAGTAGACGTGCTAGACGATCTGCTTAAGAAAATGATTATTAAAGAAGATTCGGACATTGAGAATTGCAAAAAGGCAGGGACGGTAGTCACCCACATAATTAAAAACTGTACAGAGATGCTCAAGGATGGTGTTTTAGATGCTGGCTCTATTGAGGAGATTCTGTGTAGAGACATTGCAGGCCTCGATACAGACTTACTTGACTTCTGCTACACACCAGAAATTACTAAATATTCTCTTAAGGTAGGTATAAGGTACGATGGACTGTGTGCTGAAGGAAGCAGGACAGTTTTTTCAGATATGAATATTCTTTACAATGCTCAGAAGTACATTCTAGGCCTTATCAAGCCAGGATCGAGCTCTAAGATGATCTACAACAAATGTGAAGAATATTTCAAAAATAACGATCTCGTTATTGATAAAAACTTTATTTACACGACTGGGCTGGTGAACAATGAAGTGAGCTTTGAGGAGGATTTTACTCTAGAAAATGGAGTAGTCTTTGTGATTTCTTTGAAGAATACACCGGAGAATGAAGAGAATGCAATGATTTTGACAAACACATTTGTTTTGAGAGACAAGCCAGTTTATTTGACACAAGAAGATAAATCTGAAGACTATCTCGACAGCAGACCTAGATTTAGAGATAAGAAAAAAGAATTTGAACTGGACATTAGAAGAAAGGAGCACCAGAAAGAATTGCTAGACAAGCTGATAGCCGAGCAGCTGGCTTTCTACAAAAGCAAGAGCAAGAAGGATAGCAGCAGTGAGAAGGAAGATAAGATCAAGACCTATGCTAAAGAGAGTCTTGTTCCCAGAAGGGGTAGTGTGGTGGTAGACCACAGTGCCTTTGCAGTGGTAGTGCCAATCTCAGAGTATTCTGTTCCCTTCCACATCTCTTTAATTAAAAGTGCTGTGGTTGTCAATGAAAATATTCTGAAACTGAATTTCAATATTGAAAAGAAAGCTATGAAGACTGTGGATTATAATATCAATTCTGAGAGACTGACACTGATTAAAACTATCAACATCACCACAAACGAAGCTAGAAGCATCCACGACCAGATCCAAGAGCTTAAGATCAAATACAGTGCAAGCTCAGACAAAGACTTGGTAAAGCAAGACGTGCTGGTTGAGAAGACCAAGAAAATAGCTCTAGAGGGTGTTTTTGTACGAACAGACATCAAAACAGCAGCTCGTAAGAAGAAAGCTGGCAATTTGGAACTCCACGAAAATGGCTTTAGGTTTGCAGAGGACAAGCTTGATATTCTCTTTTCGAATATAAGACACGTCTACTTTCTGAGAGGAGACATCCAAAACAAAACAATCCTCCACTTCCATCTCTTCCACCCAATTTTAGTAAACAACAAAAAGACCAAAAACATCCAATTCTACGCAGAAGCAAGCACCAACTACACTTACAATACTCAAAAGAGAGGAGACGAACAGATGGAATATATCATTGAGAAGGAGGAGGAGGATAGGCAGAGGAGGCTCAACAGAGACTTCGAAACCTTTGTCTCCAAGGTCGAGAGCTCCACCTCTTTGAAAGTCCAGACACCCAAAGATGGCTTCTACGGTGTGCATGCAAGAGAAGCTGTGGTCTTCCAGCAGACACACGAGAGCATTGTAAGCTTGCATGAACAGCCTTTCTTCGTGCTCTCTCTGGAGGACGTGGAGATTGTCAATTTTGAGCGTGTCGTCTACAATGTAAAAACTGCTGATGTCATTTTTATTCTTAAAGACAAATCTCTGCCACCTTCAAAAATCCTGTCTATTGAAACCTCCTACATGGGAAAGCTTAAAGATTTCCTAGACTCTAACAACATAGTTTACATGGAGACTGTCTTCAATATCCAATGGAAAGCTGTTCTTAATGAGATTCTGGAGGATCCTATATCTTTCTACGAGAGTGGAGGCTGGGTAGAGCTTATGGTAGACGACAGGCCTGAAGATGACAACAAAACAGACGAAGATTCTGAGGATGAGGTGTCTGAAGATGAAGAGATTACAACTTCGGAGGAAGAAGCCTCTAGTGAAACTTCGTATGATGTTTCTGATGATATTAATTCAGACTCGAGTGATTCTAGCGACGATGAGACTGATGAAGATAGCTCTGAAGAACACGAGAAGAGATATAAGAGATAATTAAATATTTATGTTTAATAAAAAATGGTACAAGATTTTTGATACCAGAAAGTGTTTTAAGCAGATTTTTAATTATACTTCTTTTGATTAATTTTTCGTTTTAGATTATTAAAATATCTCTACCGTAAATATAATAGAATTTTTTAATCTTAATAAATCAACATTAAAAATAAATAATTATAAGCAAGCAAAATTTGAACCTAGAAGCATATTATAAAGATAGACTACTGTTTTGGTGAGTAGGAGTCTCACAGTATCCGAGGGTTGAGGTATCTCGCCAAGACCCCAAGGTTCTCCATGAGGGATTTCCCCATCCTGAGACGAGGAAAAAAAAAGATAGACTACTGTTAAATTTTAAGTTTTTAATTTATCTCATGATCTATATATATATTTTTAATCAAATTATCTACTATTTCAAACAACAAAGTAACGCCTTTTCCTAAATTTTCTGTTAGTGGGCGAGATGTTTCTATTATTTTGTCTTTTAAAATTTTTTCTACGAATATCTTATAGGTTTTGGACTTCTTCCCACACATGTAATGTATAAATAAAATGTTTTTAAATAGGTCCATGTATTCTTTTTTTTCCACTCTTTTCTCTACTCTTTTAATTTCTTCTCTATATTTTTCAAATCTGGCAACAAAGTCTCTTGAATGGGTCGAATAGAAAAAAATTGAAATACTTTTCATTATTAAATAGTTGATTCTATCTATAAGATCTTCTTGTTTAATTTCTGTTTCTAGTTTCGTATTGGCCAATTTTATCAGAAAAATTATCTTGGAGATGAGAATAGATAGATTATCGTTTTGCTGTTTATAAAAATAAAACACTATAAGAATTATACTTTTCAGTTCTATTAAATCAGCTTTGTTTTTCTTTATTTCGTAGAGTAATGTTGTTATAATATCATCAATTGGTATATTTCGAGTATACCAAGATGCAGATCCAAACAACCCACAAACAGTTTTCTTTCTATCAAATACTCTATCCCCTACGAGTGAAACTAAATTCATGTTGTCATTAAGATCAAATTCGTTGTCTGTTGTGGATGATATTGTTATGTGTAATTTTTCTAAATTTTTTACCCTATCTATAATTGAATCTTCACTTTCTAATTCCATTGCGTTGTCATCGGTATAGAAAAATTGATTGATCCCTTCAAGTATTGTAGAAATGGCATTTGCTATTTTTTCTCCTTTTAGTCTCATTGAATGTAAATTCTTTTTTGTATAATATTGTGTACTGATTGTTTTTATAATTTCGTTTTTCTCTTTTAAATCTATTGTTTGCCACCTGTTCTCAAAATCATCAAAATTAAATTTTTTCGAAGAAATTGAATTGTTTCTAACCTTGTGCAATATTCCCCTTTTTGTTTTTGATTCACATACATTGTCTAAAACTTTATCAAATTCTTTCAGCTCTTTCTCTATTCTTCTAATTTCTTCTTCATTGTTTTCAAATGTGGAATCACTTGTTAATGTTGACACCTGCTTTGATCGACGTATATCGGCCAGAACTTGATCGAATCTCTTTAATTCTTCCTCTAATACTCTATTCTGGTCTTTATTGGTAAAATAATTCTCTATTTTATTCAAAAAATTACATTTTTCTTCATTGGTATCTATTACGCTATCATCTTTTATTAATTCTTCTATATCTGACCATACATCATCTGATGACAACACAAGTTTTAACAATACGATCAACAGAAAATTCATGGTGAAATTTTTTTTTTTTGATATAACTATCAAAAAAAATTAAGATGTCATATAAATATTCATGTAAACCCTGCTATGATCATTTAATCACATTAAAATAATAAAAAATAATAGTTGCTTGTAATTTTTATCTTTAAACCACTCTTGAAGTATAATACGTAAAGACGTTTGATGATATTAATTTATTAAATATTTTTCTTATGAGATATTAAAAGACTCAAAATGTACGAAACCGTTTTTAAAAAGTTTATATTTATCATCGAAACATATTAACTATGTTTTTTTACTTTCTTCAAAACTTTGTTATTTAATTAATAATCATTTCTCAATAAATTTTAATAATATCAAAAATTTACTTATAAGTAGAGACGAGATAAAGATTATTTGAGTCTTATTGTTAAAAATGAGTCACAGTTGTTAAATCTATAACAATGGTATTCATGTACTGATAAGAAACGAAATTAAAACAAGATTATTTGTGTCTTAATGTTAAAAATGTGTCTCAGTTGTTAGATGTATAACAATGGTATACATGTTTTAAAAAGTTAATATGTAAACGCTGTTGTAGTTTACACAATCATATTCAACGGGCTTCTTGTTTACCATAATGTTGATGTTGAAAAATTACACCTAATGAATAATTTAAACAAGAGACGCTTTCATTTAAAAACAATTCTTTAAATTTATAATTAAAATGCTTTTTGTCGTCTAAATGGTTCGAAAAAAGTACACGATTAAGAAAACCGGACTTTCCGCATTTTTTTAAACCCATAATGAAACAATTAAAAACAAGTAAAATTTTGATGAAATTTATAGCTACAAGAGATGATTTTAAACTCCAAAACAATGTTCAAACATGTTTACTTTACAATAAAGAATTGACATATCCTACAAATGAAGGTAATAACCCTTCAAAGAAACATTTAGAAACAGAACTACATGTCAAAATTAAAAATATAATTGTTTCGTGGAAAAATCTAGAGGATTCTTATCCATTGAAGCTTAGCAACAAAACTTTTTATAAAGATCTTGTCGAAATTTTCAAGCAGCAAACAATCCGTTTTATAAGCACAAAAACTCTCTTTTTAAAAAGTTTTTAGAAAAATATATAAACAAATCAATTAAAGATGAATCCTATTATCGAAGATTACCTGAATCAATTTTTAGCAAATAGAGATAAAATATTTTTCAACTTTGAGAGACAAAGATATTTCTTTTATTTGATGAAACGACTGATGTCAATGGAAAATATATTCTAAACATTATGTCTGGGATTTTTGGTAAGGAATTACGAGAGAAGATATATCTGATTCACACCGTGGAATTATCGAAGACTAACAGTGAAACCGTATCTTAAAAGTTAACTAACATTATGAGCAAAATTTATTAAGGTAAAATTGAATTTAAGCGACTTTGCTTGATCCTATCAGATGGCGCTCCATATATAGTAAAACATCAAAATCACTTAAACTTATTTCTCCCAATCTAAAGCACGTAACATGAGCTCACAGGCTACACAGATTATGTGAAAAAGTAAGAGATGTTTTTCCATTTCTAATTTTTAGGCTTCCAGCTCAAAAGTATTTTAACAAAGAATAAAGAAAACCAATTTATGTTTAAATCAATTATAGGGTTAAAGCTTCCAAGGATGACTATAATATCTCGATGGGGATCGTGAATATCTTTTTTATAAGAAAATCTCTAAACTATGATCTGTATAGAAGAGCAGGTTTTGAAAAATGATAAATATTCGCCTATTTATGATGCTTTTAAAATGAAAATTTTATTTGCGAATTGGTTGAAATTATAAAGATCACCTTTATTCTTGACAGTATCACAGAATTAGAAAAGATGGCTTTCATGTAAACAACAAATTAATATTTTTAAATAGTAACAGTGAATCTTGAAAATCTAATTTTAAAAGAAAAAACAAATCAGAAAATTACAAAAAATCCTGATCTTGACTATTTTATAATTTTAATGAAGTGACTTGCACTGAAAAAGATAAAATTTTACTTTATGAAATTCTTACTACTGTCGATGTAGAACGTAGTTTTAGTAAGATGGTCGCAATACTTGATGATCTTAGAAGAAACATGACGATTAAAACACAAGAATTTTTATGCTTTACACCAATAAAAAGTTAAATTAAACGAAAGAGAATACATGTAATTTATGTTTTAAAAGATTACTACTTGACAGAAAACTGTAATATTTTGATGTTATTATCAGTTTATATCGTTAATCTATTTCACCTATAGTGTATAAAACAATGGTTAATATATTTATAAAACATAGATATGTATCATTTATATAATTACATATTAAATTTTACCTTTTTTTCCGAGTTTTTTGTAAGATTTAAATAATTAATTTCTTCTATTCCTCCTTTGTCTAGAAAGTACTTATGTTTCACTCTATGATAAATTAGATGATAGAGTGAATGATATACATAAACAATAATTCGACATTGATAAGAATGAAAATAGAAAGTACATCTACGACAATTATCTTTGAAAACTCCGATCCACTTAAAAAGGGGTTGGACTGTATAAGACCGTGCTGATGTTTCGGATGGCAACTCAGGCCCAAGAAATAAAAACAAATCTTTCATTTCTTTGCAGTTAACTTCTTAAGAGGGATATCTGTTGCATTAAATACTTTAAGTAGCTTATCCTTAAACACGGTTCGATCCAATTTTATTGTTTTTATAATGGTACTTTCCTTGGGTTTTATAGATCTTAGTATTGAAAGATTGGTAGCATGTTTTAATGTTAACCTATGGTTATCAATTACTGACTTTCTTGAAGATTTAACAGAAGATCTACACAGCTTACACCAAATATCTCGTTCTTTATCATCGTAAGTAAATTTACTGGGATACTCTCAAACATATTGCATAGCTTTTCTTTTTTTATCAGAGAGGTTTACCATATATGGGAATAAATCGAACAATATGTAAAAATGCAAAAAGCGCAAAAAACAGGAAAATTGCCCTACTTATTACATATATTCCTTTTTTTTGGGCACTTTGTATATGATCCCTATTATTGAAAACTACTTTATATATTTGATGAAGTGAAAGAAAAACATACAAATTCCCTTTGTTGCATGGGGATTACAACAAACCCTATTTCTTTATTTTGAAATCCTGTACCGATGACAACACAGAGTGTATCAAGACAAATGGGTTTGCTCGTTTAAATTCATTTTGAGTGGTTTTGGGAATTTTGCAGTGGTTTTGAATTTATCTCTGTGGCCAAAATACTTTAAAGCTGGAGATCAATATGTTGCTCTTGTAGAAATTTTGCTAAACTAAAAAAAATCCACTCATGTCTACAATTATATTTGTTCAGTAAAATGTCTGGATTTAATAGAAGTACCATTATTGGATAGTAAACTCAGAATAGACAGAAAACCAAGTTCAATCAAGAAAATTGTTCACTTAAAAAAGATTAAATTGATCTTGTTTTAGTTATGTTACCTATCAACATCCCCTATCAATAAAAAAATTTCGAATTATTTTTTAACCCCTCTAAAAAGTGAATTCACAAAGAAAATTGTTTAGTATATTTTGATAGATGCTAAAGGGATGCTATAATGATGAAAGATAGAAGAAATCGAATAATAATAGTTATTGTTTGAGGAATGGAGATAGTGTAATTAGAGGTTTGGGGAGGGCGTAAAAAGTGGTATGTTTTCTAAGTGTATAAAAACTGAACTCAAATCAAGCTAAGTCTTATATATCAAGATAAATGATTGATTAAACGATATTTTTTGAATTTGTATGTTTTTTAAAGATTTTACATGAACTACGTAAAAATGTGTCACATAAAGTTTAAATGCACATTTTTATTTTTTTAAACCACTAAAATAAAAAAAGTTGTAGAAATTTAAATTTTTGTTGAGTACACAGAGGAAATATGAGAAGTTAAAAATTACATAATCGTAGTTTATACTTAGATACGAAAATGTAGTGTGAATTTTATGGTATGATATTTTTTAACAGCAGGATAGATTGTATTCAAACTGAATGGCTTTTAACAAATATAGAGAACCCAAAACAAAGCTAACTCATTTAAAATGCACTTTAACAACTAACTTATGATACAATTCTCGAAGTGGGATAGCTTTGCCATTCATCAATCAATATATATAAAAGAATACGAAAAAATCTTATTTTATTTTTTTACCCCCTAAAAAACGAGTTCGTAAAAATTACATTGCAAATAACAAAGTAAAATTACATAATTTACATAAAGTCATCTTATTTAGACAATTTAAATATATGTCTAGATATGTATGTTATGGGTAAAAGATAACCATATAAAATTTAACATGTTCATAGAAAGTCATTAACTTATAAATATGTACCATTTTGATCAAAGTCTCGGTTTAAGATCTCATATCATCAAAAAACTATAAAACAACTTCATATTCGAATTTTTATTTAGAATGGGCAAATATGCAAATTTTCAAAAAACGACATATTTAAATATTTTCTAACCCCTAAAAAATGAAAATCCAAAACATAAAGAAAACATTTTAAAGGACAATCTAAACAATTATTAAGAATGAAATTGTTTTGACATTGTGTTCGTGTGTTTTAAAAAACGTTTGTAGAAAATTTCAGCACAAATATAGTTCTATCAAAGAAGTTCTATTTAATGAATTTTGTAAAGTTAAATATCATTTTAAAGAAACTTGAACAAACTAATAATGATCCAATTCTTAGAATGGGTTGGCTTTGCTAGTTTAATATATCAAAACCAATAATATGTAAAGAAAGAACCAGTATAAGTTATGAAGTATCACTTCATAACAATCATTAGACATTATCTCTTGTACAGAGCAAAACTTTATCTTATTGGTCTTTTTGTGCTATATTTCTACATAATAAGAGATGTAGATAACTAATTTCTTCGTTGTGTTTTCTTACATAATTACATATTAAAATTCGATTAGACATGATAGATTAACTATATACAGTTTGACTGTATGATATACAATCCGATCAATGTCTCTCTTATTCTAAAAGGAGAATCCTTTCGTTGTCTATAATATTTTGAAATAAATCTTTCGTGATCATTACATGATCTAATCGACGACTCATGTTTACATCATCGGCAGTGAAAAATATAATTTTTAAAAATTTATAATATAAAACACATTCGTGTTTTATCAACATTGTTTAAAAATATTTTCAAGTTGAAATTTACCCAGAGCTTCCACAGTCTTAAAATCGTCTTTATTCAATTATCATTTTATATAAAATAATGTTTTTGTATTATAGTAAAAGTTTAGCTGCCTAAGAATTGTTTTGTTTTAAAATTTTTTCCAACTTCATTTTTAATTTTAGGTTAATTAAATAACATAAATTCAGAAAAATAACAAATACCCATGTTAGTCTTACTGTTTTTTGCTTGCCGTTTCTTGTGTTCAGTAAATTTTGCTGTTAAAAATGAATTTATTGTTCGAGCAAATCTTACTATAGCAAATCAAGAAGCCCATAGTTGCCCTTTATTTCTTTCTAAACACATTTTTCATGTTCTTGATCCAAAGATGCTATGCTTTGGTTCTTTTCCTCTTTATATAAATCCTTCCAAAGAAGATAAAAATACGGTTTTGTGGTCTGTAACATCTAAAAAAGTTTCATATCAAGAAGCATCATCAAAGATATTAGTATTCAAATTTGTTTTAAGTACTAAAACTGAAGAAGAAAAGATAACATTGTTTAGAATAATTGATATGAATGATTGTAGCTTTGAAGGGGGTATTGTGAAAGAGGTTTATGATCTTAAAGCCTTTAAAAGATATTTTGATCATTTTTTAAGCAAATTAATCATGTTTTTTAAAAATAAAAATAAAAAATACAATCTGAAAAAAATAAATCGATATCAACCGCTAGATTATGAAATACTTCTAGGATTACAAAAAATCCATCAATTTATTATAGCAAGAAAAAATTTTTTTAAATCTGTTGCAGAAGTTGCAAATAGATCGCTTAGTATGAATAATGAGTGTGGTGAAGATTGTGTGCCTAGTTCAACAAGTTTATATACTGATACAAATTCGGATTTTAAAAAAATATTTGAAGAGGCAAGAAGCTTGTTTTTAAATAATGCCTGTAGTAAATTTAATGAGACGCCCATATTAACATTGGAAGAATTTAACACACAATTCGACAAAATAAGAAATACTATACTGAAAGGTTTAAAAAATATCTGCGATTATGCAGATTTATCTTCCCTAAATTACACGCTATATGATCCAGACATTATAATTGATACTCGTATATACGATTCGATAACAATATTTAATCCTTCATACAATGAAAAAAAAAGGCAGGCCTCTTCCATATCTCTTATATCATTTCAGAACAATAATCAAATGCAAATACCAGCAAATGATGTTATAAAGATTCATTATTTAAACAAATTAATCATTCCTGTTCAAGAAATTATTGATAAAAACATTTCAATTGTTAATGTCAGGTGTTTTGATAAATATAATGCTGTTATGCTCATGAACTATGATATAGTAAGAAAAATGGTGGATAAGTACATTAAATCTAGTTAAGAATGTTTATATCATATTTAATTTAAAATTTAGTTTAATATTTTCATATTGTGTAGAGGTTCCGATTAATAGAGTTTCCAGATTACATGTGTTCAATTTCGAACATAAAGAATCTTTTAAATTATATTTATATATAAATATTTCAGTCATTAGTAGGCGTGTTTCAAAATTGCTATCATGACAGATTTTTAAAAAAAATTATGAAAAATCAAGGACATCATTTCTATCATGATAACTTTTACCGTCATAGAAATTTCTATGATGGTAAAAATATATATTTTTAACTCCTAGAAGTAGAGTTAAAAAATAAAGAAAGTTCTTTTGATATACAACGTTATAAGATGAAAACGTAATTGTTGTAAACTAAATATGGTTGGAGCTAAAACATGGGTTTATTTAATTAACAAATATTTAAAGACATCTGTCAACGATGTCATGATAAATAAATGTCATCTATCATTGATCTGCTATTCTGGAGCTGGTCCCAACAGCAATGAAAAAAAGAAAAAATGGTGATATTTTGATATAGAATTACTTATTGTCGCAGTTCATAGAGGTTCTAAACTGTACGTATATAAAAAAACGCATTTTAATCACAAAAAACATAAATTCAATATATATTTTCGATTTTGAGTTTAAAAAGGGTATTCTTCGACCTTCTTGCATATTGAAATGTCATTTATTTTTAAAAAAATTTACTCCCCAATGGGAATAATTTTAACAAATTCCGAAAGAGAAGAAATAATTAACTGGCATATAAATCAAACTATTCCTCTTAGGCTTATCACCGAGTCTATGATAAAGTCATTTAAAAAAGAGAACAAAAAAAGTTTTCTATTGTTCTGCAAGGTGTTGTCTCAAATGGATCTTAGGCCCAGATAGGTATATACTTTTTATACAGTTGAGGAAGACCATTTTAAAAGAGACAATTTAAAACTCACTCACTGTTCCAAAGGACATCCAGGAGGTGACAAGCTTTATCAACTATTGAAAAGCAAAGTTTATAGGATTAAAAGTGATGAGACATTAGAAATCGTAATGGGGCGTGTTCTATTTGTCAAGAACGTCGAGCTTTGGTTACAAGGCCTATTATAAGGGCAATCATAGCAAAAAACCCTCGAGAGCGATACATCGCTGACCTGGTAGATCTTAGATACTACGGCGAGATTAACGTTGGATATAAGTGGATGTTGGTCGTGTTGTAAACATAAATATGGTTGGGTCTAAAACATCGGTTTATTAATTTATGAATATTTATTGATCGGCCTGTTAAGATGTATTAAACATCATCTATCGCTGATCTGCTATTTCAAAGCTAGTCTCAAACAGGTTGTGGTTGACTGTTTTCAAAATTCATGTGGACTGTACAATTTCAAGATAAATCGGCCACGACCGTAGTACCAGCCATAAAAACAGTTTTCATGACGCACGGGACCAGTTTTTAGTTGCATACTGACATTGGAAGGGAATTTCGAAATGTATTATGGACTAAATGATATGCGAATTTGATATTAGAGGCAGAGCAATGTGTCCGTGGATACAAGGACAAGTAGAAGTAGCCAATTAAACCATCAAATGGATGAATGGATCTATGCTAATTGTCGTAGCCAGCTGACAGCTGCTACGTGATATCTAATACTGATTGATAGATGGCCGTTGATATCAATTTGGCGGAAACATTTCCCGTGCAAAACTATATAAAAAACCTCTCCACCGGAGGGGTGGAATCTTTTATAAACTCTTTACCTTTAAATACGACACTAATATCTATGGATATTTTCGGCAAATGGTGTAGCGTAAGGGAAGAAGCCAGTATGCAAATAATACGATGAGGCATTCTACGACTCGAAACACTTCTTTTACATTATTTTAGGGTTCTCTTATAAGAGAGCTGATACGAGAGGATATTATAAAATCAATTGTAAACAGAATACAGTCTTCTGAATTAGAAAGTGAAGAGACAGAGGCTGAAAATGATCCTATGTGTTGTGACTAGCGAAATACTATTCTTGGATAAATTAATCTGTATTAATTTATTTTAAAAGAGTTGACACTTAAAAATATTTAAGAAAATTATTCAAATAAAGATATGTTTTAGCTTCAACCATATTTATGTTTACAACAGTATTATCATAAAAACATGCACTTTTTTCTCTTGACATCAAAAAAAATCTTAATGAAAAAAACGCTAAAAATACAAATTAATAAAAAATTTAGGTGTCCCAAAAGTCCGAATTGAAAAAATAATTTTTTAACCCTATTTATTATATGGTTTTAGTATTTGGTTGAAAGAACATAAAGGTAGTTATGTACCAGTAGTACATAACTACATTTATCATATGAACAAGAGTAAGAGAGATATATATTATTGGTCTTGTTCTCATAAGACCTGTAAAATGAATTTAAGATAGGAAGAAAGTGTATTTGAGGTATCGAATGGCATGCACAACCATACAGATGATTCAAGTCTTATTTATAAACTACAGATAAAAGAGCTGATCAAACTAAAAATCTGAGAGAGACATGCCATTAGTAGAACAGAAGCGTATACGATATCAAGACGCGATCTGGTATAATACTATACGTTTAATACAAATGTTCTAGGAAAAAATCCTTCATTTAACAATTTTAAATCGGTAGTTTATAGGCGTGCAAGCTATCATCAGTTTTTGTTCCTCATCTCAGGATGGGAAAATCCCT
>SBJO01000151.1:0-15159 GCA_015832245.1 Nosema granulosis
AAGCTTTTCATTTACAGATTTATTTACGATTTTAAAACGAAGATTTAGTTACGGAATAGCAGAAAATGATTTTGGTTTGATGTTTTTTGGAAAGCTATTTCTATGTTTATTTATTTCTTACTTGTCGTATACAATGTTTATTCATATGGAGAAAGAAGATATTGGTGGTCAAAAATGTAATATGAATTTATTTAAGCTTTATAGCGGTTTCAAAATTTTTTTTTTTCAAAGAGACTATTTTTTGAAATTAATAATACCACTATTTAACTTACTTTCTAGTCTTGTGTCTCCTTCTTTTTACGAAAAAAATGAAATTATTACAAATGAAATCTTTTTAGGAAAATATTCAACAAGTTCATTGTTCTGCGCATCATTCATATTTGACTTAATCTTCAGAATTCTTTCTTCACTAATGCTATTCTCATTTCTACTGTTCAACTCAAGTAAGTATTTGTGTACGACGTGGATGTTTTCTCTTACATTTACACCTTTATTGTTTAGTATATTGATACATACTTTTGCATCTACTTTGAAGAGCAGATTTACATACATTATTGTGGTAACTATTATTTATTTTATGTTCTTTATTTCACCAGATATTTTATTGAAAGAAGATTTAGGAGAGAGGAAATATAATTCTTTAGCCGAAAGGCTTTTGAACTACTCTTATTTCTTGCAATTTATATTTAATCCAACTAGTTGGCTAAAATTAATATGGCTTAATAATATCTATAATGGAGATATGATAAAAAAAATTTTAAAAGGGAAACAACCAGATCCCTACTGTCTCCTAAAATATGTTAATCCACTATTAAAAGGAAACCCTAATTTCTTTAAAGGTATATTTGGATTTACCTGTGAGAATTATCTCATCTACTCAATATTTTGTCTCATAACTTTTACTTTATTTGTGGTGATATTCATTATGTTCATGTTGAATGTGTCTCCTTCAATGCGTCTTAAGCTTAGAAAGCAATTAAAAAATTAATTTATTTTAACTTTTGAGTTTTCTAATAACAGGTTCTTAAGAAAATGCAACCTAAATCATTTAATAAACAATATGTTATCCAGACATCACGTCCTTAAAACTTTCCCACTGTTAATTATTTTAAAATAGAGAGCCTTGATAAGTAAGACATAATGCTACGAGCCAAAAGTGCACTTTTTAAATTCACGGACAAACTTACGCATGTATGGAGTTAAAAAATTTGCTATGCCAAAAGCGTACATTCTTAATTTCAATTAATCTACATTTAATTACGAAATAAAAGTATATGGTTTACTAAGATTTAATAGTTAAAAGACAACATCTTTTTACTGTTTCTAATTATTATTGTCGTTAGTATACGCACTCAATACTGAATGATCAGTTTAGTCAATGTTACTCAGATGTTTTAAATCAAAACATAAACACAGAAATAAATATAAATAGAGTCATCAAACAAGGCTCATGCAAGAAAAAATCAATAAATAATCTTTCTCAAACCCCATCCTCTTTTAATAACAACAATTATTTTTTATATTGTATAAAGGGACTACAATCAAAGTAGCAGCCACGTGTAGAATTTGACAATTGATAGAAACTAAGATCGCCAGTCTATATATGTTAGTGTTGGAGGAAGAACTTGTTCGTCTTATTTAATTTATCAGTTTTTAATATAGTCTGTCAAGTCTCAATATAATTATGGTGATAAATTAAGACCGTCAAATATCTCTTAATTTATCTAGCGGTAAAGCTATAAATACTTTACCCTTCTAAATAAATATGTTTTAGTTCACCCAACAGTTAGAAATTTTTAAATCAAGTTTGATTTGTATTATTATCAAAAATCTTCTTTACGAGAACATTAATCCGGCAATCAACGTCACCCTATTTATTTTTAACCCTTCTATCTGTTTGTTTCTTTCAAAATAAATTTCTACTTTAACATTAGCATGTTTTTATCAATAAATTATAAACCCTTTTTAACAACTCTCGTAGTTTAGATTGAGAACAAGGAAATGATATTTTGAAAAGAAAAATAAATTGATAAGAAGGTATTACAGAGTTTTTCATTATTACATCTAATTTTTACATTATTTGTAGAACTCAGACTAAAGAGTGGGAAAAATTACTTTGTGGGTTAAATAGAAGGAAAAAAGGGAAAATTTTGAAATTTAAAGAAGTTTGGTAGAATATGTTTCTACGTTAAGTTTTTATAGAGATAAAAATTTTATTTCTCAAAGCGCTTCTTTCGTCAGAGCCATATACCTATTCGAATAAATACAAGTAAAAAATATTTTACGGTGCTATCTCTTAAATACTCTTTTTGATTATGGTTATGCAATCTTAACAATGTAGTAAAAAATTAGCTTTAAAAAGACTAAAGATAACTATAAAAACTAAAGTAAGCTATAATATTGCAACCCTCTGTAAAACAATTCAAAATATACTAAAAGAAGGAAATATAAATGAGGAGAGGCAATTGTCCCGAAGAACAGGTTTAAAAACGCCAGATGTGCGCCTTTGGCGCAGCAAATTTTCTATTTTGAATTTCATTTTTAAAGACATCTTTTTCAAAAACATTTTGGCTAAATTCTTTGAATAAAATATAATAAAAACTTTTTGTTGAACATATAAAATTAAAAAATGTTGATTATTTATCTACACATATCGTAAAAATACTGATAGTTATGAACCACCTTCAAGTAAGAATCTATTCTATTATATTCACAAACCTAGAGGGCTATTTAAATCGTTATTTTCGAACCGTTTATATATTTTAACAATAAAAAAAATTTAATTGGATTCAATTGAGAAGATTACGAGACAAAAAATTAGAATGTAATTTTTTTTGTCAAAAACTTCACTAACGTCTGCTGTTTTGCGTATAGAATAAGAGGCATTGCTAATAACTAAAGAATCCCCAAACACGGTTATTTAGATTAACATCAAAAAAACAATTAAAACGTAATTTTCCAATCTGTTTTGTACAATATTAACACTAGGGGTACGGTATATTTATCTATGTTCATAACATGATTAAAACATTTTGATTTTATTTTTTAGTTATTAGATGATCTATAGTTATTAATGGTATTGTGTTTTTCTTCATTTAGAGCTTTCCTACATTTCCAAATGGAATATGAAATATTTGAAATTTAGATAAAAAAAATCAGACTACTTCTTTAGCTCTAAGTGCATCTCTCGATCTCATTATTTGGTCTTCCTCATATATAACAGATATTTCTATCTCAGGCTCGTTTTATTATTTATTAGCTATAATTAAGGACATACAAAATTTACCAGTTTTTTGGGTAAAATTAACTATAATTCATTATTTAAATCGGTATTTGATTAAACCTATGGTGCTTAAAGAAGCAAAATAGACGTTATTTGGTTAATTTACGAAGTTCATTTTTAAAGAAACTAATAAGTGGTTTGATATTTTTTAAGTTAAGTTTTATAGATATAATGAAATAAGCGTATTTTGGCAAAAACAACCATTCTTCATCTTTATATAATAGATCTAGACTATACTTGCTGCTCATCAGTGTATTATGTGCCAATATTGCTTTGTTTTAGGAACCTATTCATTGTGTATTGCACATTAAAGACTACTGTGAGGTTTTATAATGCTATGAAGTATAGGAGCAAAATATAAACGTTTTAAAAATCAAAAGAAATTACTAGCCATTAATATCTATATTTCATACACAAACATTTATTTGTCAATATTTTCAACAATAAAAGATCAATTTTTATCAGAGAACAAATAAAATGTTTATACATCTTTTCTATTTTCAACCCAAATGAGTACACGACCAACAATAGTGAGAAATGCGCAGATATTAAAACTTCATAAGCTAAAGAAAAATATCCACCGAAGTAGGCATATCAAAGTCTACTGTTCATCAGGTGATAAGAAACACATTGAAAACAATACTTTAGAGAGGATATTAGGTTCTGGAGACAAACATCTCTTTCTAAAGACGATATTATATTCTTAGAACATAATATTAACAAAGTGCATAAACTTTCTACTCCTAAACTGAAGATACGGGAGCATTCAGAGGACTTTGCCCCTTTTTTATTATAAATTTTTTTCTAAAAAAAATACCCCTAAAAATGAATTTTAAAAGTTGAGTAAGAAAGAATTGAAAGAGATAGTGAAAAAAATGAGAGACAACAACTTAAATCTTGTTTTTTTTGCCCATCAAATATAAAACTATCAGAAAATAGGAAAACGAGGCAATACGTTCATGGAAAGGTTGCAAAAAAGATACAACCTATGGAAAGGAACTATTTAGTACCATGCTAAATTAAAAAACATTAGAAATTTTAGAGTTGTGGATGCGGAAAGCATCACAAAAGCTGATCTCATATGTTCTAAGAATAGATGTAGGAAGAATCGGCCTTAGAAATTGAAAAAAATTCAAAACTTGTGGTTAAAAAATATTACAATAAAACCGAAAAAATTGTTGATAATAATTCGATTGTTGAATTAGATGAATCCAAGTTTGTAAAAAGAAAATTTAACAGAGGTCACTATGTATAAGGAGTGTGAGTCTTAAGAATGGTTGAGAAAGAGGGACACAAGCGGATAAAACTATTCAAAGTAAATGATAGATCAAAGCTAACCTTATAAAAATATATAGTAAAATCCGTACATAGTGATACCAAAATACACACAGACTGTTGGGAAAGAATTTACAGGTTTTGTACATTTATTTAATGAACATTCTACTGTGAATCATTCAAAATATTTTAAAGGCTTTATAACACTCTTCCATACTAACATCATTGAAGGAAATCGGTTTGCTTGTAAAATACACATACCACAGAGGAGAAGGATTAAAAAGACAATCGACCTCTGTCCTTTTCGATTCATATTGCTTCCTAAAGAATCATGACATCCACTGAAGATTTTAGAAAAATATTACTTCTAAGTTTTTAATTTGTTTAATTGAAATTTTTTAAAAAAGGTAAAATTGAAAAATATTTATACTAAAAACGGGTACAACTGCCCTTTTTAGCTAAAGATAAGATTAGAAAATGAGCTGAATGTTGTTTTTTCGTCACAAAAAGTGCGAAACTATCTGCAAAAAGCGGGGTTTAAGGTAAGAGTGACCAGAAAGAGTACCACTTTTGTTGATAAAAATATAGCAGATAGATTAAGGTTGTCAAAAATCTGGGCCAACTGCTTATAACAACTAGGACAAAGTTTTATTCTCTGAAGAGACCAAAATAAATTTATTTTTCAGACAGAAGGGTTTTAGCTTGTAAGAAGAAGAAAACTGGGCTTGAAGACAAAAATTGGCTGAAAACTGTCAAGCATGGGGGAAGTCGATAATGTTTTGGGGTTGTATGCCATCCAAAGGTGTAAAATTTTAATTTTCAAAAGATACAAAGATGGATGCAATATGACAGAGGAAAATAATAAACAAGAATCTAACCGCTTCTGCTACAAACTTGGCATATCATAGGACTTGATCTTCCACTAAGATAATGATCCTAAGGATACGTCAAAGATTATGCGAGGATTTTAATATTAACGAAATAAATCTTATGGAGTGGATCTCTCAAAGTGTAGATTTAATCCAATAGAGCATTTATGAGCTTTTGTGAAGGGGAAACTTAGAGATTTCCAATCTACAAGTATTCCTAAGTTAAAAGAAAACATCATCAAGGTATGGAACGAAATCACTCCTGAACAATGTTTTGCTCTTGTTTACAGCATGTTAAAAGGGATTTAAGCCATTATTAGAGCTAAATGAAAACAAACCAAGTATTAGACATTTCTGTCGCTTTTTTTGTGCTTTAAATTAATATTTTTTAAATGTCTTTTAATCCATAAACATTAGTTAAACTCGATAATTTTTAGTAATTTAAATGTATTAATTTTGTTAAAATTATATGATATTTTAAATAGCAGTTTTTTTTGATTACTATCGAGGATATTCAACTTTTTTAAAGTGTCCCATTTTTTGCATAGTTATTAAATTTCAACACTTGTCAAGAGAACAGAGAAATAGAGTTTTTCATATTTTGAGCTATAAAATAGGCTTAAAACTAAATGTTTTTAAAAAAGAATTGTTTTCCTGTACAGTTACTTTTACAAGGCCTATTGATAAGATAAAGAAATATCCTTAGTTGAAATGCTATTACAAGCTTTTTGTACTTTTCAAGTAAACATTAACAGAATAGGAATAGTTCGATAATTCATGACAACTTTTTACAAATATTAAAGGAGGGGAGACATACGAACTAAACCCTAATTACAATCTATAAATCTCAAGATGACACTAGATGCTTATCTATAGAGGATGCATCTTTACTTACATAATACCAGAATAGAGCACAGCTGGTAGTTCTCTAAACCAACTCCAAAGCTTTGCTTTCTAAGCTGTATAACGACTTAAATTACACCTGCAAATTTAATGTGTAACAGTTGATGATGAGTGACCATGGGGATCTGAACAAAGCAATGGTGTTATTAAATGAGAAAAAGGAAATCTACTCTAAAAAACTTGAAGTAGCAGACAAAAGAAAAGAGTATAGATGCTAAAAACAACCCTTTGAACTCTATAGAAGCACATTCTACAGATCACTGAAAGAAACCAGAGAAGTAGAACACTCGGTACCAAAAGAAAGCATAAAAGCTTTTTGGGGAGCAATGTGGGATCAAAAAGAAGAACTATCAGAAACCAAAGCCTATGACGAGTACCTTTTAAATTTCCTTCCTGGAACAGATGAACAGACTCCTTTTCCATCATTTACGGAATTCCTAGATATTATCAAGGGCCTACCTAACTGGAAGGCTGCTGGATGCGACGGTATCTTTAACTTCTTCATAAAGAAGTGCGAATCTCTATACCCGTATCTATATGAGCGATAAAGAAAATATGCGTTGAAGGGGACACACCAGAACAGTGGTTTTAGAAGGAAACGACGTACCTGATCCCTAAGGGCAATCCGACTACAGGAGGTGACTTTAGACAGATTACTTGTATGACTAACCTGTATAAACTAACTACTAAATGCACAACTAAACTAGGATGCTACAGCTAATAGTGGAACACAGAGGATTGCCTGCGGAGAACCAGCTGGGAACAGTGAGAAGAGTACAAGGAGCTAAAGAGCAAGCCTTGCTTAATGTTGCAATTAATAAGGAATATAAGAATTCTCTGGAAACAATGTGGATTGACGTGAAGAAAGCTTACGACTCGGTAGACCACGAATACCTTATAAAGTGTGTAGAGAGGCTCAACTTGCCTCAGTGGATAGGCTGTTTTTTAAAGAATACAATAGAAAGATGGAAGATAGAAGTTAGATCCGGTTCAGAAATTATCTTAGAAAAGAGAATAAGGCGAGGAATCATCCAAGGCGACAGGCTATCGCCGCTATTGTTGTCCTATGCATGGATTTATTTGAGCAGGAAGGAAGCTGAATACCAAATCCCCAAAAGTAGAAGTCAACACAGGCAACCAATCTTTCTCAACAAACCACCTCTTGTTTATAGACGACTTGAAACTCCTTGCAGAGAAGGCCGAAACACCCGAGGAGATGAAAGAAGAGACAAAAATGTTTTTTAATACTGTTAAGCTCGAGATGAATCGCCTTAAGTCTGCCACCTGTGAAAAAGATGCTGTGCTTATAGAAGGTCTCCAAGGGTACAAATACTTAGGTATAACAGAAGACTCTTCGAGCGCTATCAAATACGAGACATTTGAGAAAGTCAAGAAAGAGATCTTAATGAGAATTGATAGACTTTGTAAAACTTCCCTAAATGGTGCAAACTTATTTAGAGCTATCATCGAACATTCGATCTCGGTAATTAATTACCACATAGGACTTATCAAGTTAGAACCAGAAGAATTTGAGAAGCTTGACCAGGAGATTAGGCAAGTTCTGATAAAACACCAAATCCACCTCCAGCCAGGATGTAAGGAGAGGCACTATCTCCCGAGAATTGAACTAGGAAGAGGACTTCACAGTGTTGAATTAAAAAGCGAGAGTATGCTTTTAGAATTGTACAGGACCCTAAATGAAGCTAAACATAGCTCACTCAGGAGAGCTGCAATACTGAAAAACGAGATGGAGTCGAAAAGCCATCTCTCACAAATCGAAGCCTTTTTACTAACAAAGTACAATATAGAAGGGAAGATGACATTGGAGAACCTTAAGGAGGCTCAGAAGATAAGACTCTACAGCGATATAAAAGGCAAAACGTATCATTCAAAGCTGTTTAGAGCACAAGTGCATGAAATGGCCAATGTCAAAGCCTCCTCTACATGGCTGCAGAAAGTGAATAACCAGGCTAGGTCTGAGGGAATCTTCTGTTAACTCCAAGATTGGAACATTTTCTTGGGTTAAGAGGGACAATGTCCTCACTGTCGTAAACACAGAAAGACAGTGGATCACCTAGCCACAAAATGTGTCCGAATGTTAGGACACGACTACATGCTTAGACACAATGAAGTGGTGAGATGCCTCCATCTGTTGATGGCCAAGAAATATGGGTTTACGAGGAACACAAAGGTACGAACCCACTCAGTACAAGAAGTCATGACTAATGATAATGCTGAGATTCGTGTAGACACGAGGGTAGCTACGGATGTAAAAGTAACCCACAACAAGCCTGACATCCTCATTGTGGATAAGAAGAGGAAAGAAATCATAATCATAGAGGTTGGAATAACTAATTTAGACCTCTTGAGCGTAGTAGAAAACGAGAAACTACGTAAGTATGACCTCTTTGCAATGAGCTTGGTCTTATCCACAAATGCAGGTTCCCTATGTGATGACAAACTTCCATAAGAAGTATCTTAAAGAGCTGGACTAGATCTGCTTAGAAGCATACATCCAGTCTTTAGTACTGAAGAAGACACTGGAGTTCATATCGCTGGATCGTAGATGTGGGTATGATATGGAGGATGTAAAGGAGAAAGAACTGGACGAAGCAGTTACCTCGTTAGTTGACCTATCTCAAAGAGCTTTGCCAACTGCTGTATCTCTACATGATAACTAAACAACTAAATAACCAAATAAACATCTTTATATTTAATGTGTAACACTTTATTTATTATTTAATGTAACACTTTATTTATTATTTATTTTTCATCTTCTTGGTAATAAATTGACAAAAATTTATGAACTTCTCTCCTCCTCAGGATCTTCACTTCTATGTTCATACTGTTTGTTTTCTTATCATAATCATTTATGAAGCTAACAAATTCATCAACAGGTTGGTTTACGTATATTTTTTTATTTATCTTTGTAGAAGGCAGTTCAAAAGCTACTATAAATGCAGTACATTTGATAGCATCTTTGGTTCTGAGTTCTATTTTTTTAATCTTATTTGTGGATATTTTGAATGGCTGTGGAAATGGATAGGCGTAAGTGACATCTTCTACGTTCTCGATCTTCGTTGCAAGAATACGGATTTTAGATTCAATAAAGCCTTCCCAGGCACTGAAGGAGTCCTCCTCTGTGGATAGGATCAGTACCTGTAGGAAAAATTTGTAGTCTCTGAAGAATTCAGAGAGAGAAAACAGGTCTTTCAGGACATCAGCCACCGGCCCATCCTTGCTCATAATTTCATGGCCTCGTTGGAATTCTTTGGAGATCAAGTTCTGTGTGCTGTTGGTGATGTTGTGGGTTGAGCATATAGACGGGTATGCAGGGGTGATGACAGGCATCTTGTGGTACTTGTCCGAGGGATAGACCTTGGGATCCCACACTTTCATGTTGTAGGAAAGATCTATGATTGGTTTCAGGATGACAGGACTAGGCCATTTCCACGAGGAATAGACTTCGAAGTACTTACAAACAATGACGTATGAAGATGCATGGGGGTACATCTGGCATACTCTAGCTACTGATATGGAGAATGCTACTCCCCCGAAGTACCCGTATGAATTTCCATAGATGCATCTTCGTTTGGCCCAGTACTTTATGCATCTCAAAGCAGAATGAAATGTTTCGACGTTTGGGACAAGATTCAAAATCTCATCAGTCACTCTAGAGCCATTCAGAGACAGCACACACTTCTCATCCATGTTCTTGAGGATGCTGTTGTTCAGCAGATTGACACTATCTTTTACAGATGCTACGTTTAGTCTAGCAAAGGTCAAGTCTATGGGGATGTCCTGGATTCTAAGCTTGATCAAAGGCACATAGGCCTCCTCAATCTTCGTGAGGTCTTTTATCTCACTGCTCTTCTCTAGCATGGCGTAGAAATCCACAAAGAAATCTTTTCTACTTACATGCTTGGGAACAATACACAGTACATCGATATCTGCACCTTTGCTATGGACACCCAGTCTGTAGCTTCCAAAGGTGAATATTTTCCCTCCAAAGGTATTCTTTCCATCACTTACTATCTTTTTCTTCTCAGCCATGACGAATATAAACTCTTTAAGGAGGTGGTTGAGCCTTCCCAGCACACGCTCTCTGGTCTGGCCAGTACTCTCGTCTTCGAAGAAGCCACAGTCCCGAAGATACGAATCCATTTCCTTTTCTTTTATCTGCTCCTCTTCTGTACTTCCTTTTGTTGACATCGGGCCTGTTACACCATACTTTACATTCCTATCGAGACTGTCCATAATTTTAGGGATTGTCTTTGAAATTTTATAAACATTTTTTAGAATGACTTTTTATTATAAATTTTCAGAAGAAGCTTTTAAAAGACATTTTATAATTGTAAATATTATTAAAGATGTTATTAAAGATATTATTAAAGATATTATTAAAGATGTTATTAAAGATGTTATTAAAGATATTATTAAAGATATTTATTAGGTTATTTAGTTATCCTGTAGAGATACAGCAGTTGGCAAAGCTAAGACATTTATAATAAAGATATTTTATAATAAAGATATTTACTTTAAAAATAATTATCTTTTAAATTTCTATTTACAAATATATTCACAGGCTGTGTAGAAGAAGATGCCTCATATATTAAATAAGTCTTTAATTAAGTTTTTGCTTGCCAGGTCCTCCCCAGAGCTTGATGGTGTGTTCATACTGATCCAGGAACATGTCATTAGAAATCTTTACGAGCTCATCGAATTCTTTCTTGTCTTCAGCACTGACATCACACAAAGCTAGGATACAAGACTGCTTGATGTTGACGACACCCCCAAGGCTTTTCTTGGAATCTACTATGGCGTAAGGAATGTTGAACTTCTTACAGAGAGATGGGATGAACAAAACTACTTCAAGAGGTTCTACATCATTGGCAACCACCACAAACTTGGCCTTCTTTCCTTCTATCAGTCTGGTGATATGTCTAATTCCTTGCTTGGTGATTATAGGCTTTGGTCCTTCTTTGGGATTCTCCTTGCTCAGTCTTGCGTATCTTTCTTTCCTGTTCTCTGGCTTATATTTAGAAAACAGTGTGTAGACTCTCTCAGCCACATCTTGAGGAAGCACTGTCTTGAATTGGTTGACTGCTGGTGGGATCTTGATAGATGTACTAAGCTTCTCAATCTTCTTCTTGATTAGCATATTGTTTTCTTCTACCTGCTCCTTAGTGGGTTTGACTTTGAGTGTTCTCTTGTCTTTTGGTTTTCCAAGTACCATTATGGGGGTGTAAAAAAATTGTAAAAATTTTCAATTTGGTAAAAATTTTACAAATTAGAAAACAAATTCAAACAGCTTTATCAAGACGTTAAACGTGTTTTAAGAACCAAAACAAGCTTATATAGCTTTCTCTTACAGTAATATCTGCTTTTAAACATTTTTTAAAAATAAATATTTAAACTAAAAAAATGGAGATTTTATGAATATTTGGGTTTATTTTCTCTCGGCCTATTCTTTCTTCCACCACCACTACCATCACAGTCATCCCGATAACTTCCCACACCAAAGCCATGAGTACCACCGAGAAACATCCCATGAGCATCTAGTAGTAAAAGACACTACCCACCATCATCATCATCCGTATGCTGATATTCATATACACGTACCTCGGGATGGTGATTGGGACTAAAGCTATTCTATAAATAAATTAATTTGTATAAGTTCTTGTAAATTTGTATAAATTAATTTTAAACTCTAATATATATTATTAAACTCTAAAAAATATTATTAAACTCAAATATTTTATTCTCGGTTTACAAATACAAGGAGTCCTGCTATAGAAAGAATCAGTGGCTTAAGCCCAGGAACCGTATTGATCCATATAGTCAACATTCCAAAGAAGGGGATGTAAGCAAACACACACGACTTGATATCATTAGGTTCGAGATAGTATTGATTGACTCTGTACAGTCCTACATCATCAAGTCTATTGTTGTCTCCCTTAGTCAATGTCTTAGTACCAAACTGTTTGATGGCTCTGTGTACAATAGGAATAGTATTCTTGTAAAGCTGGAAAACTGTCATATCTCCTGTTGTGTACTCTTTTGGTCTCAGCCACAGAATGTCCCCTCTCTCAAATCCTGGAGACATGCTTTCACTAAGGACAACTACAATGGGACTATCATTATTCAAAAGTAGACTTACAAACTTCCAAATGATGTAAGGACCTATAACAGAGTATGATGCATTGATAGCCTGTGTCAGGATTTGTCTGAAATTCATTCTACGCAGAGCAGCTATGTCTTTTGAAGAAAATAATAAATCCATTGGGGTGATAAAAATTTGGAATTTGTTTTCAAAATTGTTAGATAAAAATGTTTATCTTCACCTGTAGAAATTTTCTTGTGTAGGCTTTTCTTGTGTAGAAATTTTCTCCTGTAGGCTTTTCTTATGTAGAAATCTTCTAATGTAGGCATTTTCTGCACAAGAAACTTTTAAATGTTTATTCTAACAATTTATTTTTTAAATTGTGGATATTAAAAATGTTTATTTTTTTATTCTCTTCTAACAATTTGTTTGCTCATTTAATTTGCTTAATTGTATTACTAAATTCATCACTGGCCAATCCTGTACCATACCACAAGTAATCTAAGAAGTTTGTTAGTGTGGAGAAGATTGTATTGAGCTCATTAAGGATGTATATGAAGTTGACTTCTATCTTATCTATATATACTAGATACGACACTATAACCATTGCTGTTATTGAAAACAGACTGTATGTTGCTAGAGAAATATACTTAAGCCGATATATTTCCCTGTTGCCAGTGTAGGTAATCGATCCTTCGAGAACAAAAAAAAACGTCTTTACGAAATTGTAAAAGAAATAGTGGTTGTACAATGAAAATGTCACGCTTTGGAAGAATATCATCATATTCAAAATCAGTACGTAGTATTTGGACATGAAATGTATGTTTCTTATCTAAATTAAATTTGACTTACAATAAAAGAATTGCGGATGTTCACATCCATTCCTATTTTGAAATTATACTCGTGGTAGACCTGTGAAAATGATTCATCTTTCATGAAACAGAATACTGCCAAGAATATTCCATCGCACAGCATATATGCTAGACCATAGAATCTAGTACCAGCCGAAGCTATGGATCCGAGAATAAACATGTAATGGCATACTTTCAAAGGTATAAGTTGCACTATCCCTTCTATTTGTAGGAGAAAGCAGAATTTTGAGATACTGTAGAATTCTAAAAATGTCATTAATGAGAAACATAAGGAGACAAAGAATATATCATTGTGTGAGTTGCATTCTAGTTTGTATATCTCTATCTGTTTACTTATTATTATCATAGAAATGCAGAGCTGTATGTAGTAAACGCCAAGGTAGAAAAGGAAGAATCTATTGATTTTAAACATGTGGCACCTGATTAATTTTCTTTTTAGAAACAAACAATGATTTTTTGTGATAAATTAATAAACTAATCAGATTTTGATTCATTTTAAAATATTACTAATATCGTTTAATATTTCTTTTACGATATTTGTTTCTTTCAATCTCTTCTAAACCATTTCCATACCACATGTAGTCTAACGTATTGGAGGCAAACGTAAAAATTGTATTTATCTCATTGGAAAAATACATAAATTTATCAAGTCTAAATTACTTTTTACTTACATTTTCTTCTCTAAAATAAGCACTCTTATAGATATCACACCAGTTACACTATAGAAAAAATATAAAGCCAGAGAGAAGTACTTCAATTGGTAATTTTCTCCAGGAAATATAATGGTCAATAGATATTCCACCGCAAAAAGAAATGTTTTAACAATATTGTAGTCGAAATACCTCCCATGTATGTTGTATGTTAATGATTGAAATAAAAATATAATATTTAGAATCAGTGCATTTTTTTTGCACATTATGTTGAATTTCCGTATCTAAATTAATATAAACTTACCATAAATGAATTCCTAACTTTTATATCTGCTCCTATTTTTCTGTTATAATCTTGGAATATTTGTGAGATTGTAGAGTCTTTTGATTTTAAAAAGTATAAAATCATAAGAATATCTAGTCCTAAATAACAAAATCTATAGTATTTCACATTTATTTCAATCATAGTCCCAAAAACAAACATATAATGAAACATTTTAAGAGTAATCAGTTGGATTATACCACTTAGTGAAAGAGAAAAGCAGTATCTTGCTACTGATATGTATTCTAGGAGTGTTAGTAAAGTCATATATAGACCAATGAAGTATATATCGTTTAAATCTTTCACCCAGTCCTCATAGTGTTTAATACCTTCTACAATCATTTTTACAATCAAAAACAGCCCTATATAATGTATTATTGAATATATCCAAAAAAATCTCAACACACTGTTCATTATTTAATAAAATTTTTGAAATTTATAAAATAAGAATTTAATCAATCTAATTAATTAAAAACATTTAAACCAAACCCCCTAAAATAAAAGTATGACCCATATTAATGGAGATATTAACTTTTTTTAAAAAACTTAAAAAACAAATGGAAGTTCTATTAGAGTTCTAGAATTGTATAGGTTGATTAAAAATTGAGATAACAAAGAAAGTTTTGATAATTTTAGTATTGTTTACTCCTATAAGACAATCAAAAATAATATCCTAGATTAAATGTTTTAAACATAATAAAAGATAAAATTAATGTTTTTAAGTTCTTTGTATTAAACATAGTTTTTATATCATTAGCTCAGGTTTTAGTTAAAAATTAACCTTGTCGTAGATCCTCGTCTACGTTATACAATTCTTCTAGAAATTTCTACGCTTAAAAATTTTACAAAATTATAACCGATGCAAAACACACCAATAAACAA
>SBJO01000152.1:0-15025 GCA_015832245.1 Nosema granulosis
TACTTGTTTTACCCGTACCAGGTGGTCCTATTATTTTATAAGACGTTGAATTATTAATCTCATTAACAGCTTGTTTCTGAGAATTGTTCAGATTTTTATTAAAATAGATCATTTTGTTTTCTAAATTAATATTCAAATTAGAAAACTTCATTACAAGATCAACCTCCGAACCTTTTAACTCACATTCATCATGTAAATCGTGAACATCCATGATTATATCTACCATATATTTTCTCGTTTCACGACTTTCAAAGCTAGATTTCTTCAAACTGTCCCATATAATTGTCATTCTTTCCTCTTCTATTTCTTTTAGAAGATTTTCAGCAACGCTTTCTTTAGTTTCCTTACGACAAGAAGCCAAAGATAGGATGTATAAGATTATGATATCATCGTTTAGATTAGCAAGTGTTAAATTTTCTATCAAATCTTCAATTTTCCTAATAAGGCATGTGAAAAAACAGGAGACCACATAGTTTTTGATATTTATAGCTATTTTGACAGATCCAAGAGTTCTCATGAGCATGAAGTTATTGAGATTTATAAGTCGGGATAGTTTATATTTGCCTAGCGACAATTCTTGATAACATATCACATGGATTTCATTTTCTACTATATCAACAAGTGTACCGGTATATTCATCTCCACCTAATTCTATTAGAAGTTTCTCCTCAATCTTAAGAGTATCTTTGATTTTGCCTTTTTTTGATGAACTTTTAACTGCAAAAATTCCCTTAAAATCCCCATCGATCTCTTGAATTTCGACCAATTCGGCTATAAATTCAATCTGTGGATTGTCTCTTTTTTCCTTGTCTATGCTTTTTCTTAATTTATCATATAAACAGGTCATGAATAATTTATACATTTGGTGGGTCTCAGTGTATTTTGATTTTTATAGATTTAATTTATTAAATCAATCTATTGCAAATAGGGAATTTTTTGTAAAAATTGAACTTTATCTTTTGAAATATTAAACAAAAATATTAACCTTGTTCACGTTTTCTGAAAATATTAAATTAAGGGTGTTTATAGATATTCAGTAAATTGATTTGTTCCAAAATTGTTAGTAATATGAATTAAAAAAGAGCCATGTAATTAATGATCATATAGAATTTAGATAAACTAAAAAACGGTTATTTTTAGACATGAAAAATGAATTAAGTTATAAGCTATTTTTAGAAAGCATAACATTAAAACATTAATATTAGAAATGTGGTTGTAATGCTACAATCGTATTATTATTTTTCAGTAAATCTAAATTTATAGTAGAGTAAAAACATTACATGAATTAATCTTAAAGAAAATAAATTCAATAATAATTAACTTAATTTGATATTAAAATAATTAAAGCAGTAAAAATGTGAATCATTTACGGTTAGAAAAAAGCAACCCTACTCTTGTGAGAGGTCAGAAACTTGCTATAAAGCACCCCTTTTCGCATATTTATAAAACATACTTCTGGTTAATTGATTATAACCCTTTATCTTTTCAATAAACTTTCTACTCAATTTCAAAAAGGAGCAATTTTTGTTGGTGTAATTTTTAAAGATAAATCGCCAATTTTTATAATAAAATTATATTTTTAACCGTCTGAATGAAAAAAGAAAGAAAAGAAATTCATTTAAAAGACAAGAAGCTTGAAATGAAATACAAACGCGATGAATCTAAAATGAGAGTACCAATGCAAAACATGGCATACAAAGACGACCCTCCTGCCTTTGTTACTGTTGTTGGTTCAAAAAACAGTGGAAAAAGTACACTTATAAAATTGTTGGTGAAAAAATTGTGTAAGAATACATTAGATGCTATACTTGGCCCAATAACACTTACAATTAATAAAGACAAAAGAATTACTCTGTTTGAATGCCTACCAGACATCCATCAATTCGTAGACACGTCCAAAATATCAGATTTGGTAATATTTGTTATAGACGCCAGAGTAGGTCTAGAAATGGAGACTTTTGAGTATTTGAATTTGCTTATGGCGCATGGTCTTCCGAAATTGCTGTTTGTGGTTACACATTGTGATAAAAACAACAACCAAGACGTGTTTAAAAAGATAAAGAAAAGAATCTGGGCTGAAGTGTGCGATGGTTTAAAATTTTTCTATTTGGGTTTAGAAAATAATAAATACACAGAATCAGAGTTTTTAAATCTTCTTAGAGCCATAAAAGGAATGAAATACAGGCCGATAGAATGGAAATGTTCTCATCCACATATTATTGTTGATAATATAGACGAAACCCACGCCTATGGCTATGTTAGAGGAGGAAGTATCCGTAAAAATACAGATGTACATCTTGTTGGACACGGTGATATAAAAATCTTAGATTTTGAAGCTTTAGACGACCCAGTTCCCATTAAAATAGAAGGAAAACTGTCTACAAAGAGAGATATAATATATGCGCCCTTGTCATTCAATGATAAAGAAGAATCTACAGATGATTTTGAAGATAAAAATGATATTAATTTAAATTTTGATAACGGTTTAAAACTATTCAAACAGAGTAAAGAAATAATAAGCGTAGAAGAAGAAGCATCTTCCGAAGAAATCACACGGGAACACACTGAAAAGGTTGAAAAAGAAGAAAAAGTTGAAATTAAAGAAGAGATCAGTGATGAGAAAACAGATTTTGAATCTTTAAAAGAGATTGTTAGAAGAAAATTTAGAAAGAAGGCTGAAAATGAAGAAGAGTGGGTTGAAAAGTTTAACAAAAAGTATAAAGAAGAGAAAAAAGGGGAAGAAAATTTTATAACCAAAGAAAGAAATGAAATTTATGAAAACAAAATAAAAAACAAAGAGAGCAGATTGGCTGACATTGTCTTCCCTGGAGATTACGTCAAAGTTAAACTAAATGAAAAAATTTGTGAAAATGTAAATTTTTCAAAAATTATTATACTCGGCGTGTTGAATGTTTCAGAAACCACAGAAACAGTTCTTCAGGGAAAAGTAAAGAAAAACAAATGGCACAAAAAGCTTTTAAAAACCAATGAAGCTTATATTTTCTCTCTAGGCTGGAGAAGATTCCAAAGTATACCGGTGTTTAGTAGCAAGACACCAGAGAACAACAGAATGCTTAAGTATTCTTTTCAACATGGATTTTGTGCAATAAACTTTTTCGGGTCTGTTGTACCACCTGGTACAAATTTTTCGATTTACTCAGAAAAGGGAGATTTTCGTATTCTTGCACAAGGCAATATAATGGATGTGACTGGAGAACACAAACTGGTTAAGAAGCTCAAGCTTATGGGATACCCAAAGACGATCACTGGCAATACTGTCACTGTTAAGAGTATGTTTACTTCTGATCTCGAAGTATTAAAGTTTAAATACGCTAGATTAAAAACGGCCAGTGGGCTAAAGGGGACTGTCAAGAACCCAATTGGTAAAAAGGGAGATTTTAGAGCTTCATTCGAAGGAGAAATGTTGATGAGTGATATAATAGTCTTAAAATGCTATGTAGACTTCCCTATTTATAAACATACTATACCAGTAAATAATTTATATGGCGAATGGCAAGGATTGCGCAGCCTTAAAGAGATTCGTGAAGAATTAGGAATCAAGTTTGAAGATGTACATACAGAAGAAGTGTCTTCATACTCAGAATGTGAAATGGTAGAAGGAGAGGATGAGTTTAAGTTACCCAGTGATGTAGAAAGAGAACTTCCATTAGATAAACGAGAAGTTAAGATTATAGATGAGACAATCAAGCTTCCTGTAGCACCCGAAAACAAGAAAAAGTATGAAGAAATGAAGAAAATCGAGAGTATGCGAGCTGATAAAGACAAAAAAGATTTAATTAAAAAAGAAGCAGAGCAAAAGGCTAAAGAGAAGGAATATCAAGAATATTTGAAGATCAAAGAAGATAAGAAAAAGAAGAAAATCGTAGAATCTGCTTTGAACAAACAGAAATTAATGAAAGGAATCAAAAAAAGAAAAAAATAAATCTTAATGACAATTAAATTCTTATTGACATTTTAAAATTTTCTAATTTATTGACGTTGTGAATATTTAATAGAAAATTAAATTTTAATAGCTTTATATACTTTTTTCTACAACATTTTAGAAAGATAAGCATCTAATCTATTTTCAAGATCTTTTAGTTTATCAATCAGTTCTTGTTGTTCTTCAATATCATTATTTAAATATTCAAATATTTTTTCTATGTTTGGGTCATTTACATCTTCACAGAGGATTTCTGAGATTTTATCAGATACAAAAGACAAGTCATCTTCAATATCAAAGTTGGGGAGTTTGTTTAGTTCTTTGAAGTCTATCGAGAAGTCTTCGTCCATGGGTAGCTTTTAAATTTTTTAATAAGACATCTATTTTAAACACCCTATGAGCATGGTGGGTGAGAGAATAAAGACAAAAGAAGGCATGATAGCCACAATAAAATATATTGGGAATATAGATGATAAAGAAGGTTTGTGGGTGGGACTAGAGCTAGATAGTCCAAAAGGGAAGCATAATGGAAGTCTCAATGGGAAGATGTATTTTGAGTGTCCTGATAAACATGGAATATTTGTAAGATATGAAAAACTGAACTCGATGTTGAATACACCAATGGAGAACACACCAATGAAGAATAGCTTAAAAGAGACACCGATAAAAGACAATAGTATTCTATTCAGAGATTGTACCATTAAAGTAGATGATATTAAGAATGGTACTAATAACAATGTAGAAAATGTTATTCAAGACAATTTTTATTTGTCTAAAATCAATGAATATTCAAAACAACTGGCCAAACTCAAAAAAATATTAAAAAGCCAAGAACAAGAAATTAAAGATTTGAAAGAAAAACACGAACAAGAATCAAAATTCCTTAGAAATAAATTAGAAAAAGAAATCCAACGAACAAAAGAAGCTAACAAGAAACTTTCTAATACAAAAAAAGATTTTTTACATCAAATATCCAGTTTTAAACGGGAAGCTATGACGAATTATACTGAAATTAATAATTTACTGAAAGATTTAGCTTTAGAACCAAGCAAAGTGTCCGATAGAGAGCATGTGGAAATATGCTCGGCCTTTGGCGCAATGCTAAAATCGTTTATTGATGGAGATCACTGCCAACTAGAAGAAAATATCTCAACTGTCACCAAAATTTTTAAATCCAACGGTTTAATTTAGAGATCTAACGGTTAAAAATTTATTAAGGATTTTTAAATCTAATAGTTTAATTTAAAGATCTAACGGTTAAAAATTTATTAAGGATTTTTAAATCTAACGGTTTAATTTAGAGATCTAACGGTTAAAAATTTATTAAGGATTTTCTTCTCTCTTTCTCCCCCTTTTCCGAACCAGTTCTAGTCTCTCCATCACTTCTTTTGCACCATCTTGTGCTGTATATCCTTTGTAGAAATCTTCTAAATATTTCAAATCGTGTGCACAACGAATAGATTTTTCAAAAACATACAAATCCACAGCCTTGTCTTCCGACTTACTTGAAATGTACGACAGTCCAAAATCGATAATAAAAGCCTTGTCTGTGAATATAAAGTTTGATGTTGTAAGGTCTCCGTGGATTATATTGTTGGAATGGATATTATATACAAGATTTCCTATTTCAAAAAACACATTTTCTATGTTCTCGCTTTGTTCATCGAGTTGCTTTACAGTGGGACCATCAATAAACTCCATTTCTATTATATTTTCATAGGTTTTAACTAATTTAGGAGCAGATATATTCAAGCTATTGAGCTTCTTGAGAATGTTTACTTCTTTTTTAGTCCTCTGTTTTATAATTTTATCATCTAGTTCCTTGATTCTGTACTTCTTCTGAATTCTTTCTTTTACTAAAATGTTGTTAGTTTTGTAAATTACAGATTCTGCTCCTTGAAATAAAATTTCTACCATATTAAATGGGCTCTAAAAAATTGTATATAGAAAAAAAATTGTATATAGAAAAATAAACTGTAAAAAGAACTATATAAAGAAAAAAATTGTAAAAAAAACTATATATAGAAAAAAATTGTAAAAATAAACTGTATATAGAAAAACTTTAGAGAAATTATATTAATTTAATTAATGACACAACTTTCTAATATAGATACAAGTGTATTCTCACTACAGCTTCTGCCATATTTCTCGAAATATATTACTTCGTTTAGAGATCTTAAAACTACTACTATTGATCCTTCTTTTTCACTCTCTTCAGTATCAATAGGATCTCTAATTAGACAACCACCAACCTCAACAAAATAAAAACACCTTGGAGAATAATTTGTAGGTATCTCGAGATCTCTCAGCATATAGTCCATCAATTCAACACATCCCTCAAGTGGGTATCCATCTGATTCTATAACTAGAAACTCAAAGTAGTTGTGGTATACTTGCTTGTTGTACTTAATACACAAGCTTTCAAGGTCTATACATTTTTGTGTAAGAAAAATTTTATGTAACAAATTGTTCAGTCTATCTGCCCTTCTGTGGTTTTGAAACACACAACACTGGACTATCCCCTCGTGTGGTTTATCTACATATGGCTTTACAATAGTTTTTTTATGTGAGGCCATGATAAACATCTTTCCTTTCTTTAGGAAATACGATCCATTGAATTTTTCTAAATTACTCTTTCTTGGTTCTAAAAATTCTCTTCGATCCCATCTCATATTTTGTAGAATTAAATCTTTTGATATCATTGGGGTTGTTTTAAAAAACGGTATAAAAATTTTATTTATTTTAATGTTATTTTGTAATTTTATTAATTTGTAATGTTATTTTATTTATTTTATATTTTTTTTGGTTTTTTTTGGTTTTTTATTGCTGTTTGTTCTCTTTGTACCTTTCTTCGAAAGTGCGTAACTACTGTCCAGAACAAGATACTGTTTTTCATGTCTGGTATTTGGTTTCTCTATGTGGATTCCTCCATGGAACCCAGCTCTCAGTGCTTCATTTTTCAATATTTCTACATCTTTTTTATTTTTTAAATAGAACTGAAGTACACAACGTGTATTTGTTTTCGAGATTGAATAAAGAGATGTAAAGAAGTTTCTGATTCTTTTTCTGGGATCGTGTTCTTTTTTGAATGTTTGGAACAGCCATTGAATTGCACTTACACTGATGATAGCATCAAAAGTACCAGGTAGAAAATGCATTCCTTCCCCAATATCTATTCTACAAAGCTCAAGACACTCTTCTTTTTCTCTACAAAGATCGAGCATGTCGTTTGAAATGTCACAGCCTATCCAGGGCAAGTTGAGCTCAGACAAGACGCTTCCACTTATCCCACTGCCACAACCAATATCCAAAACCAATCCTCTTTCTTTTAATTCTAACAATTCTATACACTTCAAAGCAATTTCTCTTTGGATAGTTTGTATCGATGAGTTTGAATCGTATTTGGCTGCATTTTCGGTGTCGTAATACTAAATTATATTTAACTTACAATTTCAGCTGGTGCTTCCAATTCTGGAATCTTACTCATTAAAGGGTGAAATAAAAATAACGGTTTATTAAAATATTTCTCTCAGAAGCAAAATGGCCTAAGATTGGTTTTTCATTCTTCTGTATTTGTTTATAGAGTCTATAAAGTTCTGTTTTGTAATCACAGCATCCTCTGAATCAAAATCATCTTTGAGACAAAATATAGCAGCTTCTTTGACAATTCCCGCGATATCTGCTCCGGACAACCCACCAAGTTCCAAATCGGTTGGTTCAAATTGCTCAACAGGTAGACCTTTCGTACACTTCAAAAAGATATCGACACATCCTGAATTCTCTGGCAGAGGAACTTCTATAATCTTGTCAAATCTACCGGGGCGTAGAAGAGCTTCGTCTATAGAAGACAGTCTGTTTGTTGCTCCTATCATGTATACTTCTCCTCTATCATCGAGACCATCGAGAAGTGTAAGAATTTGATTTACAATTCGATTTCCAAACTCATTTCCTTTCCTTTTTGAACACAGAGAATCTATCTCATCGAAAAATACTACACAGGGTTGAAGTTGCTTGGCTTTATCAAACAGTTTTCTTATCTCTTTTTCAGAATCTCCTACATATTTACTAATTAGTTCGGGACCTTTGACACTAATAAAATTACAATGGCTCATGTTGGAAACAGCTCTTGCCAAGAGTGTTTTACCACAACCTGGTGGTCCATGTAGAAGAATTCCTGATGGCTTGACAATCCCAAGTCTTTTGAATTTATCAGGATATCTTGAAGGTAGAATAATACTCATACAAAGTTCGTCTTTAACATCTTGCAAAGCTCCAATATTATCAAATGTGATGATATTATTAACCTTCTTCATCTGATCGATAGCCTCTTTGAAGTCATCGAGTATGATTTTAATTCTTCCCTTTGATAAAGAAATGCTTGCTGCTAGTTTGATCATTCTTTTAAGATCTCTTGGGACAAATCCTGGTGTGATTCTGGCAATATCATCTAACTTCTCAATAGAATGATTTACATTCTTTAGCAATGTTTCACACATCTCAGTCCTTTCTATTATATTTGGAATTTTAATTAAAATCTCGTTATCAAACGATCTTAAACTCGGATGAATATTAAGAGGATTCTCTGCTGTTGCTATTACTATTGATCTACTTCTATGGTTGTTTAAAGATTCTGCAAGCTGTGTAATAACTTTCATATCATTTTCTTCATTTATCAAATCAATTTTATCAAACAAAACGATTGAATTCTCCTTGGCCTCTGCTTTTCTGAACACCTCTCTTATTTCTCTATCAGAATCATAATTTCCGTGGATGATTGGTATTTTGTATTCTTGGCTGATACAATTTATTAAAAAAGACTTTCCCACACCCCCTACACCATGAAACAGTAGTGTACTTGGCGGGAATACTCCCATGTTTTTATAGTCATCTTTTTTGAAAAGTGGATTGTACACAAAATCAATCACTGGCTTGTGTAAATATTTCATTCCTCCAAGTTCTGTAAATCGTGGATAGTGAGAATTTAGTTTTAAAGACTCATCTATGCTTGTGTTAATATATTTACTTCTTAACAAAGCACTGATATCATTCTGAGAATTCTTTTTTTGCATTTGAGGGGTCGTAAAAAACCGTTATGTTTTAAAAGAATATAATTTAGAAATGGTAAATTTTATTCTAAAATAGTAGTTAAGAACATAAGAATAGCGATTAAATAATTTATTATAAAACAATACTTTTCAACTGTAATTTTTTATTTTAAAATAATACTTAAGTCCATAACCATACGTGATTAAATTGTTTACTTTTAAACTGTAAAATTTTTAATTTTTAAAGTGTTAATTTAAAAATATTTCATTTTAAACTGTCATTTTTTTATTTAAAAATAATAGTTAAGTCCATAACCATACGTGAAATCTCTTTTTCCTACTTCACAATTCAAATTTACTGACATTTCTTCTGATAATTTATCAACCAGCCCAAATTTAAGCTTCTTACTGTTATCTATATTAACTTTTACTTCGGATCTTGCAGTGTTCATCTTACAGCCCAAGCCATAAGAATATGTTTTATCTCTCGACACGGATGAGCTAACACCTATTTCCAGAAAATCACTAATTTTTCTATAAAAATCCACAGAAAGTGTGTTTAAATGTTGCAGACCGACAGAGCCAATCGAATTGCCTTTTTTGTATCTCCCAGCAAATGACAGACTACAATAGGACTCGGATGATATGATTTCTGCACCGATGGTTGCATTCCCCAGTTGTTGCATGTAGTTGAATATATAAATATAAGAAGCTCCTTTGATAGCAGGTTTGATTAGTTTTAAGCACAGATTATTCAATTTATTGTTCATTTCAACATTGATTTGCGAGAATATATTCTTATCTTCTGAGTACACAGTGTTAAATTTTGTACAGATTCTTTTATAGAGATGTGTTCCCTGGAGCTGTAAGTTCATATTCTGATCAAAACTGAATTGAAAAAGAGAGTTTGTTGTGCAAAATGTACAGAAGAGATTTCTTATAAATTTATCGGAGTTTAAAATTGATATGGCGGATAACTGCAAGTTGTTTGAAATTGTCTTTGAAACTTCTGTTTTTATACCCGGGTGGCTATCTATTTCTAGAATTGAAGAGGTCTCAATATTGTATTTATCGAAGTTTGTTTCTATTTTTTTGTTTTTGAATAAATTTTTCAAGCCATTTGATAACCAACCCATAGGGTTAGAAACTAGTTAATTAAAAAATATGAACTGAATATTTGTATATTTTTTAAACATTGTGTGTGGAAGTCTATAATAAATTTTAAATGGTATAAAATTTTTAACCAATTTTGTTAACCAATTTTTTAACCAATTTTTTTAACCAATTTTTTAATGTCATAAAATTTTTATTTTTACCTCCTTATGAAACAAAACATAGAAGAAATGGTTGAAAAAAAACTATTTTTAAACCAAAAAGAGACAACTTTACCTGTAATTTGGACCTATAGAATAAATGGAATTCTTAATCTAGGGCACGTTGTCCCACTTTTGAATATTGTTAAACTTTTAAATGATTCTGTGAATGTTAAAATTTTGCTGGATGATTCTGAAGATAATAAAAAAGTGCAAGAGATAAAATCGCTTATTGTGAGTTTTGTAGTAAATTTGAATTCTAAAGCGGGGAATTTATCTTTTATTACAACATCTCAGATAAGAGACAATGAAGAATTTGTAATGGATTTCTTTAAACTAATTTCTGTTACTACCGAATCCCAAGCAATGAAAACAATCTCAACCACTGAAAATATCAAGATGTACGATCTTATTAAACCAGTACTTTTCATTAACGATATTCAATTTATAGAAAACACTTCTGTGTTGATGGGAGAGAACAAGAAAACAATCAGTGAGCTTTCTAAAACAATATTAAAAGAGATCAATAAGAAAGAATTATCATTTGAGCTGCACCCAATGGTTTATGATTGTAAAAACGATGTAATGTCGAAGACCAATAAATTAACACGTATCGATGTAATTGAAACATCTAAAAGTGTAGAGAAAAAGGTGCGAAAATACTTCTGTGATGAAGAAAATGTGGATACAGCACTGTTTGGTATATTTGAGAATGTTATCTTCCCATTTTTATCATTTTCTGATGCAAATCTTGTTATTTACGATCTAGAAAAGTGTAAATCAGAATATAAAGATATTAAAACACTCAAAGATTCTTTTAAACAGAAGAAGATACATCCAGGAGATTTAAAAGATGCATGCAGCAGGTATATCAATGAGATCTTTGATTGTTTTTGTGAAAGAAGTGCTGATAATCTAAAAAGAATCAAATCAATTTTCAATTAAACTTATTTTACAAACCAAATATAAAACACACTTTTACCTTTATTAATTAAATATATTTTAGTATCAAATTACTAATGACGATTAAACCAAAAACTATTTTAATTAATATATTTTAGTAACAACATCATTTAATTAACTCCAGTTGATCCAAAACCCGATTCACCCCGTAGTGTGGTATCCATCTCCTCAACAAATTCAATAGGCATACAAGTTGTCTGAATAAACACGATTTGTGCTATTCTATAACCAGCTGTGTATTCAAAAACAGAGTTGCTCGTATTTAATACAGAAATAACAAGCTCCTCAGAGTTTCTAGGGTACACTCTTGTGTCCACAACAGTCAATCCATGTTTTAAACCTAAGCCAGACCTACCAAAAACAACACCAACGAGATCTTCGCTGATAGAAAAAGACAACCCTGTTCTAACTCTACCAATCTGATTAGGTTGAATTGAACCACCTTCGAGAGAACATAAATCATAGCCAGCAGCACCATCTGAATGTCTAGCTGGTGCTTTTGCCTTTGAATCTAATTTTCTAATTTTGATAGTTTCGTTTGAAGTCATTGAGGGTTCCTCTCCTCAGATTAATTTATGGGTTAAGATCCCTCCAAATTGAATAAGTATTCTTTTATAAAACCGTTAAGCAAATTAAAAGTATTCTCTTACAAAAACCGTTAAGCAAACTTAATAAAGTATTCTCTTACAAAAACCGTTAAGCAAACTTAATAAAGTATTTTCTTACAAAAACCGTTAAGCAAGTTTAATAAAGTATTCTCTTACAAAAACCGTTAAGCAAGTTTAATAAAGTATTCTCTTACAAAAACCGTTAAGCAAGTTTAATAAAGTATTTTCTTACAAAAACCGTTAAGCAAGTTTAATAAAGTATTCTCTTACAAAAACCGTTAAGCAAATTATTTAAGCTTTTAATACATTTACCACCATTTTCTCAGCCCTATGAAAAGAAAAAATATATTTGCAGGATGTTCAAACAGACTCAACATCTCACAGTGCTATGAAAACCAAATCTACTATTGTTCTAGTTCCAACATAATAGTATCAGATTCGATTGAAATCAAAGACGTTATTTTTTTAGATAACAATCTAAATTTTATACAAATCGTAAATGGTGAAATTTTAAGCGGGGACTCTACTGGTAGGTTTTATATTATAAAAGATGGGATTGTAGAGAAGTTTGATACACAAGAAAGTATTCAAAATGGATATGTTTTGAAAAATAATAAAATTCTATATCTTACACTCAACAAAGCAGTTCTTTTTGATACAGTGGAGAAAAATATTGTGGCTTCGTATTGTACTAAAGAGATTCTTTCTAGTTTATGTTTCATTAATGATTTATTCTATATCGGAACTTGTGAGGGGAATACTTTTGTTTTTGATATTGATTTAAATCTGTTGAAGGTTGTTTCTACTCATTATGACAGAATACAAGGATCTTCTACTGTATTGTTAAATGGTGAAGCATATTTGGCAACCTCTTCGAAGGACTGTACAATCAAAATATGGAGATGCACAGGGAATGATGTTGAACATGTACAGACACTCAATGGACATTCAGACTGGGTCTCGAGTGTATATTGGACAGAGGATGGCAATCTAATATCTTCTTCATTTGATAAATCCATAATATTTTGGACCAGAGATTCACATTCTACGTGGCTAAATACAAAGATTTATGGTGGAAGTAAACCATTTCAGAATGCTTTGATGCTAAATGGAACAATTTATGGCCAATCGACCTCTGGTGGGTTTTATAAATTTGAAGATAGTTGTGATTTTATTTCAGGACATACTAATGAGATTACGTCAGTAGATTGGAAGGATTCATTTGTACTGACAAGCTCTCTGGATAAAACTTCACGTATTTTCTTAGATAACAGAGAGGTCTCGAGGCCACAGAACCATGGATGTCCTGTGACATCATCCAAGTTTCTCAATGAGAATGATCTAACAATAATATCAGGAGCCCAGGAGACTATAATCAGAGTATTAGAACCAACCTACATAACTTATATGGCTATTACTAATGATCCTAGACTTAATGAATACCTAACTAAAGAAAATAATTTGTATATTAACAATAATTTATGTACTAATAAAAATGCAGAGCCAAGGAACTTTGCAGGACTAGAAGAATACAAATTAGCAGCTGTCCCAGCCGAGCTTTCCCTGACAAACGATGTTTTAGAAGATTTCGACTTCGAAGGACTGAGTGAGTACATTCTTTCAACAACAGCATTTAATGAAACAAAGAAGCTCTATGGACATTATTTTGATGTTGTAGACATAGATGTATGCAAAAAGCATATTGCATCTGTCAACAGAGCACTTTCCAAGAAATTTTCTGGAGTATTTCTGTGGAATAGACAGTTTGAGGTTCTACAATACCTTGAAGTCCACAACAGTACAATAAATCGTGTAAGATTCTCACCAGATGGGAAATATTTAGCTACAGCCTCCAAAGACAAGACATCTGCACTCTTTGAGATACAAAATACGAAAGAAGAAATTATTGTTAAATATTTAAACAAAGACCACAGTAGAATAGTTTGGGATTGTTCATTTTCACACGATTCTAAGTTCTATGCAACGTGTTCGAGAGATAAAAAAATTATAATCTACAATGTAGAAGACAATAGAAAACTATTTGAGGGTGTCTTTGATAAAGAAGTTACAGCCGTAGATTTCGATCCCAGAAGCTATGATCTAGTTTTAGGCTTAGAATCAGGAGAAGTAGACAGGATAGTTTTCTCAGGTGGGTTATTTAGAGTAGACGAAGGTTTTAGATTTAAATCCAACAGTAAAAAGATCAATTGTTTACGATTCAATAGTGATGGTAGGTATCTTGCTATTGGAGGAAGTGATTGGCTTTTATCTATATACGAAACTAATTAATAAAAAAAGATCTATAAGAAATTTATATACCACAATTTTTTTTATCTATATACGAAACTAATTAATAAAAAAAGATCTATAAGAAATTTATATACCACAATTTTTTTTATTATCATCATGGGCTATGAAATTATCTTAATAGGAGAAAAAATATCATTGGAAGACTTAAAGAATTATGGGGAAGAGAACGTAGCTATCAAGGACAACATTGCTTTAGTAAACCTAAGAAACTCAACTCTGGCTCACAGATTTATTCAAGAAATGAAGAAATTGGGGACTTATGAAGTACTAAGCCTAGAAGAGTACGAAGAGATAATGAAAACCACCCCAGAAGATTACAAACCTTTAGAGAACGTAGTTTACAAAGATTGCATATCCTGGCAGTTTGATGGCAAAGAAAATTTTGTTGTCTCTAACGACAATACACTTTCTGTTTGGGATGTAGAGTTTGACAATGTTCAGAAACAGGTAGATTTTCCTATCCGTGGGAATATTCTTCTCTCCAATTCTGGTATGTTTATGGCTAACTATTTTGAAAATAGGCTAGTTTTGTACGTGGAAAAATTTGATAAAATTTTTACCAATTTTGAATTCAAAGAAGACATCAAAAGAGTGGAATTTAATGATACAGACACTCTACTTCTGGTATATACAACGGAAATCAACTTATTAATAGAAACATACACAGGGAAGATCCTAAAAGAGATGGATAAACCTTGTATTTTTAATATTACAGGAGACAATGTGATATATACAACAACAAAAGGTATAAAAGATGGTATAAAAGATGGTATAATATCTTTAATGGGGGAAGATATAAAAAAAGTAGATATAATCAAAGCTAAACATGGACAAATGATGATT
>SBJO01000153.1:0-14910 GCA_015832245.1 Nosema granulosis
ACAGGTCACTACTGTGCTCTTTCTTTTTCCTTGCGTACTTACACTCTTTATTGATGTGGACATGAGGGATATGAAAATAAAAAATTTTACTACAAAAAATTTATTATACTAAGATGTAAAATCAGGATCCTCTGTCTCTTCAAGTCCCTCTGCCCAAAAATAATAATCATCAAAAGATAGAAAATCCTCCTTAATATCGTTATTATATGGTAGACTGAATGTTTCTTTAGATTCCTCTTTAGAAACATTCTCAACAACGGTTTTAATTTCATCATTTGATTTTGAAGTCTCATCAGCTGAATTAGTTCTAGATAAATGGGAGGTATGATCTTGAGTATTGATAGCTGATGGTATTTCTAAATTTGCAGTTGTGTCATCGGAAGGTTTGGAGATTTTTAAACATCTCATAGTACAATACAATTCAAAGTTAACATTTTCAGAACAATCTTTGCTTGTACTAACATTCTCCGATGAATAAGATTTCTCTGCTGTCTTAGTACCAGTTTCTTCTTCTACAAAAGTTCTCATTTCATTCAAGATGTGTTTAGAGCATTCATTGGGAATTATTATAGAAGCATGCTCTGGTTTATCAGTAAAACCAATCCTGATAACACAATTTTCACCTGGTGTACATATCACTTTCCCTTGGATACCTCCTTCACATTGACTTGAATCATTTTGTACATATTTATCTTGACTCATTAGAACTGATAGACAATGAAACACTACAAATAACATGGGATTGCTTTAATTTTACTATTTAAATAGTATTTTTAATTAATAATTTAAAAAAGATTTATCAACTGACAAAAAACTCAAACAAATTCAATAGAGATTTAGCAGATTTGATATTTTAAACACCTTTATGTGGTGTTTTCATTTGAAATGACATTTAGATCAAAGATAAATTATATTTCATCTGATCTTTATACTGTCTTATCATAGATCTAAAAGTGTTTAAAAACATAATGTAAGTTATTAATTCGTTTTCTCTATTATTGTAAAGGGAATTCTTTAAAAACAAAAATTTAATGAGTTTGACAAAATTAATAGATAAAAATTGATTAGAAAATTAAATATATTTAAATAAATACAAATACAATTCGATATATAAATAACATCTCTTTTTATTTTTAATATTAAGATACATCTATTTTTTAAAGGTAATAATTACTGTATATTGATCCATAGAACATCTAATTTATCAATCTAAATAAAATAGATAGCTCATTGACAGTAGTCACATGCTAGATGTCAATAATATTTAACTAGTTAGCTTTGTAAACTAATAAATTTAAGCATTGCTTGTTGTGTTAAACACAGTGAATAAAATTAGGATAATATCTGTATAAAATATGATATTCAAATTTACATATCTAGTCATTTAATTTACAAAGGCAGTCGATTTGGTTTTTAAATCTAAACTATTTACCAGTCTTGATAATTTTCATAAAAAGCAAGATAAAGCGCAAAAAACACTAATTTATATTTTTTAAAGAGTATTCAAATGGAAAGGTTGATAGTCTAGGATTTACAAATAGAAAAGTTGAAAGAAAACTTTTTATCGTATAAAAAGAAGGATATCATTAATTTTTATTAAAGCATATGAACTCTAATTACTTAATTAATTAAAAAATTGATTATAAAGTGTAAGAATTTAGGCAACACCAAGGTTATATTTTAGGGCTTCTAATGAGTCAAATACATATAAATAACCAACCAATTCTCTCTTAATTATCTCCTAATCTCTATCCTGTATAGTAGAATCTTACTATAAGAATTCGGTTGTTTTTTAAAAAATAATCAATCTTATGTAATTTATTTTAGATATATATTAATAAATACACTAAATATTGATATGTCCTCTATAAAATCAATTCTATTAGAGAAACTTGTAGCAAGCTCTACGGCGATATAATTTTAAATGAAAATGGCATTTAAAATGTTTCTAATAAACCCTAAAGATTTTAACAAACAAGATTTTAACAAAAAAGATTTTAACAAAAAAGAATTTCACAAACAAGAATTTCACGAACAAATTAACAAACAAGATTTTAGCAAAAGAATTTAAATTTATTCAGTTACGGTTTTAGATTGACTACTTTCCTCAGTGGTAATATTCTTTAACATTTTAAAAGCTTCATTCATTTTTGACATGTCATCTTTTGAACAGAAAACTTCACTTGCTGTTTCTTCAAAGAACTTCATTTTCAACTGACTAAAATTTGATTCATCCTCAGTATGGTCTTCAACATATTCCTTAATGTCTCTTTTTGTTGCCTTATCTAAAACGTCTTTAGAAAGTCTAAATCCTTTTTCCTTTTCCTCTTTAATTGCCTTAAATCTCTTTTCAACATTGTTTTTAAATTCTTCAAAACTTGTCATAGAAGTGTTTTCTGAATTAATAATATTGATAAGATGGTCATCTTTAATACCTCTTAATGTCTCAGAACCTTCATCAATGCCTTCTTCTGTAGAAATCGATTGAAAATTACAAGAAGGGCTTCTGCCAATAACTTCTTGTTCAGATCCAACATTATTAATTACTTTTCCATCTTTTGATTTAGACTGATCTTGTTTTTCAACAGTCTTGGCTTCGCTTGACTGGTACATTTCTTCAGTTGTTTTGGAACTAGTATCAACACATCCTAATGTAGCGGAATCTGGCACTTCTTCAAAGGTAAGTTTAATAACATAATGTTTTCCAGGTACGCTACAGTCCACTCTTCTTTTAAATTCAAATCCACTTCTATAACGATTGGATTCGACAGTCTTATTTTCAGCTGTTAGAACTCTCAAACAATAGAATACAATGAATAGCATGGGTTTGCTTCTATTTTAGTATTTAAAATCTATTTAATTTATCCAATTATATCGAAAATTCTTATAAAGAGACATTTGCGTGCAATAAAAGTTTAACCTATTTTAATCTTAAAGAAGAGAATACAAGTTTCTATTTTAATGAATATAAGATTGTATACAATTTCTTATAAAAACAAAAAATTTTATAAGGAAGATTTTAATGTTTTTCTTTGACTTTACGGTTTAAAATTACGAAATACGCATCAATAGACATGATATAAGCTTTAAATATAGTTCATAGAACTTTTTTCTTTATAAAAATTAAAACTCCAATTTACTACATTTTATATTCATTAATATAAATTAAGAAAAATACTTGTAGTCTATATTCATATTATATTAGAAGCAACTGTACTTAATTTTAACACAGTTTTTAAATAAAGAAAGTACATTTTAAGGGAAAAATCTTCTTACACTATCGCTTTGAAAATTTTTTAAAAAAAGGTAATTTACCTGACAATTAATAAAAACATGCTAGGTGGAGAAATATTATCTATCTTATTTTTTAAATCTAATTTGATTTTTCAAACCATCATCTTAAATTTGGCTGAATAAGTAAAAGTGGTTTTGATTTACGAAATTAGTGTAGATGCTCAAAAATAAGTAAACATGTATTTAAATTTATAAGTAAACATGTATTTAAATTTATGTGTAAACATGTATTTAAATTTATGTGTAAACATGTATTTAAATTTATAAGTAAACATGTATTTAAATTTATGTGTAAACATGTACTAAATTTATGTGTAAACATGTACTAAATTTATGTGTAAACATGTATTAATTCTATAAGTAAACATGTACTAAATTTATTTGGAATAGGTTTTAAACTTTGTTAAAGGGACACAGATCAAATTTTTATGAGTATAAGAACTATAAAAAATATTTTTACTCATAAATTTTATTATTTAAAATTGGTGTTTCAATGTTTTTTTACAGTTATAAAATACCTTAATAAAAATTTACAATTTCGTAGATGATTTAGAATAAATTGTGTGTTAAAAATTGATTTATTTTACATATCTTGATTACATACAGTAAATTTTAAACTAACAACAGCTAATAAATTTATTAAGCCATGATTTTAGATTCTTTAGAAATATCTTCTGATTCTTTAGTTAGTATCATGGGTTCCTCAAGAGATTCAAGATATAAATCTTCAGAGGAATCAGAAACCTCTCTCTCCTCAGCAAATTTAACATTATCTACATCTTTCTTCTCCAGTGAGCTTTCTTCAGGGAAATCAATTCTCATTTTCATCTGTCTGTTGTAAGACTCTTCCTCGGGATGATCTTCAACATAGTCTTTGATGTCACTCTTGGTTGGTACTCTGTATTCTTTCTCAACTGGAGAGGATGGACGAGATTCTTCTTCAGAGGATTCATATAAAAACAATGTTGAAATTACATTTTTTATGCCATTGGCTACTTTTTCAAATATTATTGTTTTTTTTAATTCATCATTTATCATTTTCTCATCTACATCAGCTTTAGATTCTCCTTCAGAAGTTTTTAAATCAGAAACATTTTTTAATATTGAAAAGTATAAAGCAATCTTCTCGTCTTCAGTCATTTCTTTTGAATGAGACAGAATTTCCTTTACATTTTCTTTTAAACATTTTTCTTCACATTCTTTTGGCTGAGAAGATGCGCTGAGAACATCTCTAGACTCAAAATCAATATCAGAAACGTTGGTTAAAGAACTAGAAGATGTATTTTCATCACAATCATCAACAACATCATACGAATAATTAAAAGAAGAACCTTGTTCGTCTCTTGGGGGATTACATGGAGGATCACTTAATGGTCTTTCTTCATCCTTGGAAGGTTTTTGTTCATCTTTAGCAGATCTTTGTTCATCTTTAAGACCTTCTTCAGTATATTTAAACTCTCCTACTAACGAAACATTTCCTAATGCACCTTCCATTGGAACCTTTGAATAATTTGGGTTTTTTTTATTTTTTTCTTTGGTATAATCGAAGTCTACTGAGAAATTTCCTTTTCCAGAATGTTGTTGTTTAATTTCAATTTCATTTTTCATTTTTGGATTTTCTTTAGGACCTTTTTTGACATATACAAAATCTGTAGAAATAGAAAAAGTTCCGAAACTGCTTTCTTCTTCGTATTCGTTGGAGTTTTTATTGTGGCTTCTTCTGATTGGCTTCTTTTTAGTATATTTGAAATCCACATTAAGATTTCCCTTTCCTGATTTTCTTTCTTTGATCTCAATGGTATCTTCTTTTGGAACATCTGATGAGGTATTGGGACTGTCTCTAGATACATCTTCGAAGGTTCTGTTTGATGGTCTGTAATAATTAGTTTTATTATACGTTTCTGGGAAAGATTCGTGTTTAGAATCATCAGTAAAAGCTAATTTAACTACACAATTTTTTTCTTTTGGGCAACTAAACTTACCTTTCATATCAATTTCACACTGGTTCTGATCATTACTCTGACTTGCAAGTACTTCTAAGCAGTTGAATACTACGAATAACATGGCCTCATCTCGAAAATTTCTATTTATACACCAAAATTTAATTAAATTTAGAAATTGTAGATGATTTCAGAAAAAAAAGAGTCCAAAGAGAGAAAATATAACTAACAACAATTAAAAAAATTATATAAACCCTCTGGTTACATCTAAATATCTCAGAAGAAGACATGTTTTATAGGTATACATTTATTAAAATTTAATTAATCATCCAAAACAAAAAAACAATTTTAAATCGACTTTTTAATAGAACATTTACCATTTAAATTAAGTTGAAATGTTTTTCGAATATATTTTTTTTAAACTGGATTATTTAATATGTGTGGGTTTAAGTAGTGAGGTTTTTATTGTTCAACAGAATCTTTAATAGTGAGGTACTTGGTAAAAATAGTTTTTGAAGAATGTTCCAAAATTATAATCGTTAAAGAATTTTAAGTCTTAAAAGTACTTTAGATTTCTTTTTTTCTAGAAAATACTAATTTAATAAATTTTTAGACAAAATCGAATAATTTGTTAACTGAAAATATACAATAACAAAATAAAATCAAAGAATTTAAACAGTTTTTAAACAACCTGTTAAAGATATTGTAATTTAAGGTTATTTAATAATAGTTTTTATAGGGAGCTGCTGTCATCTCACAATACAACCAATGATGTTTTTGTACTTATAGACAGTATCATATTGTTTTAATATTTAAGAAGATCTCTAGCAGTCATCGATAATTACCTCATTTTCTGATAAATATGATATAATAAAACTTACAACCAACAGCATTTCAATAAAAATATATCTCTTATTTAAATTGCCTCATTTTTTGATAAATATGATATAATAAAACTTACAACCAACAGCATTTCAATAAAAATATATCTCTTATTTAAATTGCCTCATTTTTTGATAAATATGATATAATAAAACTTACAACCAACAGCATTTCAATAAAAATATATCTCTTATTTAAATTAATCATATTTATTAATGATTGGCAATGAAAATGTTCTGTTAAATTATCTTTGATATCAAAGTATTAGTGTTGTTCATAGGCTTATAATCTACCTAAGATATAATCAGTATGAGGAATTATGAAATTTAACAATTATCTTTTTGTGAGCTTGAACCATTTAAATTGATATTCTATTCTATGTTGTAAGACAATATTCAAACAAAATTAAAAGATTTTTGTTGGCCTTAATTTTATAGCTAGCAATATTAATATACTTATTAATGTTATCTACGATTTAAAGGTAAATTAATTGCCAATTAGCTTAGTAACACGTATAAAATTATATAAAACACAGAATTTTTTAATGGTGTTGGTTTCAAATAAATCTTTTATACACAAATAAACTGTTGTCTTTCTATATCAAATAGAAATAAATTGTTCTTTTAAATTTAAATGGATGAGTTTTTTAGTAAAAATAAGACCACCATTCTTAAGTATAAAATAATAACGAATTATTTTTACAAAGAATACTGCTTCATTAAAAATCCTCATTTTATATTTTCTCTTTTAAAAAATTTTACACCCACACTCATTTTTTTGAGATCTTCTAAATTTTGAAAATTTTTACCCCAAATGAGAAACAACAACGCCGTACCAAAAAACCATAGAAATACTATGAAGAGAGTCAAGGAATGGCACAATCAGAAGGACAGAGCCGAAAGAAGAGCACATACCCGTGTTGTCAAGGCTAAACAAGTATATCCAAGACCCACTGAAAAACTCAGACCAATAGTAAGATGCCCAACTGTAAGGTACAACACCAAGCAGAGACTTGGAAGAGGCTTTACACCAGAGGAGTGCCAAGCTGCAGGACTTGACTATAACTATGCTAGAACAATTGGAATATCGGTAGACAATAGAAGAAGAAACATGAACAAAGAGACTTTTGATCTCAATGTTGAGAGAATCAAGACTTATGTCAGTCGTTTGACCATTTACAAGACAGCCAAGGAGGCCGTTGAGAGCGGTGTAGAACAGTTTACTAAGAAGATTATGCCAATAGTCAAGACCAAGCCAACTATTAGTATAATTAAGAAGGCTGAGATCAGTACAGTTCAATAAATATTTATTTTAAATATTAACATATAACAAAAATTAAATGTAAAATGGACAAATAGTGATATTCCAAATTTTGATATTGTAAATTTTTATTAATATTCCAAATTAATATTAAAACTTTATTTTATTGGTTCTAACAGCTTTTGAAAAACCCATTTTTTTAAATTTCAATAAATAAACAAATGATTCATAGAAAAATAAGGATAGTCTTAAGACTCATAGACGCAGTAGATAAGAAAAGCTGCTATCTCAGGATGTCTACAGAGGAATTGAATATGTTTCGAGTGGATGATAATAGAATTCTCGAATACAGTCCCAAATCTTTTCTTAATCTTAGACGTCTCTTTGGGACTACAAGCCTCAATTTAGACCACAGATATATTTTTAACAGCAAAGTACATTCAAACTCTGGATCTATCTTTTTCTTCTCGTCTGATTTCAAATATATCATCAAGACCATTCGGGAGAATGAGAGAAGGACTCTTATAGAGTTTATTGATCGGTACTATGCATATATCAAACAGAACCCAAACACACTGCTGTCTAAGATCCTCGGGTGCTACGCTCTCGAGAGTGTCTCCTTCTGTGCTTTGGGATGTGTGGGAATGGACTGTACACACCGATACAATGTTCTAATCATGAAGAATATATTTAGAGATACAAAGATTGATAGAATCTACGATCTGAAAGGAAAGGATCTCCACAGGACTACAAACAGTTATATTAAAAAAGATATAGAATGGTGCAAAGATGCAAACAAGCCTATTATAAGCCAAGAAAGACTGGGACAGATGCAAAAAGATGTACAATTTCTAGCTGGGAACAATATTATGGACTACTCGCTTTTGGTATACTATACAGGACCAGAGAGAGATACACATTTTAAACTGTATGATGGAGATAATAATGACGTGTACAAAGCATCTATAACCAATCCCGAGACATGTGAGTATGCTTTTGGGATTGTAGATATTCTTACACAGTATACATGCTTGAAGAAGACAGAATGGATGTGCAATACATTTTGTTTGTGCAAGAATAAATCTAGTTTGAATCCCAAAGACTATGCAGATCGTCTACTGAAGATAGTAGAAGATACTTTCATTGTCAAAGAATAAAAAAATATATTTAAATTTGTATCTACTTGGTTAAGATATATTTGAAGCGCCTTTTCTAAGCAAACCAATTAGAAGCTTCTCTCCTTTTAGATTATTTAAATTACAAATTTCCCCACGACCAATGGAAGAATACAAGAAACTTACAAAAAACAAAGCACAGTTTGAAAGAGATCTGGAAATCTTCGGTACTGTCTTGGTTGAGAAGAGACTTAAATTCTCAACAGGTGGGATGAGAGGTCTCCTCAGAGAAGGATTCAATGGGATAAATGCAGTAACTTGCAACATTCTATGTACACATCTTGCTAAAGCTTATTCTTCTGTGGTGATAGGCTACGACTGTAGAAAACAATCAGCAGAGTTTGGGATGATAGCTGCAAGCATCTTCAAAAAGCATAATAAGAAAGTATATTTGTACGAGCACATTGCTACACCATGTCTAAGCTTCCTTGTGAAACATCTAGACGTTGATATAGGTCTTATGATTACAGCTTCTCACAATCCTAAAGAATACAATGGCTTCAAAGTTTACGATGCACACGGCTGTCAAGTTTCAGAGCCTTTAGATGGAGAGATTGAAGAGAACCTGAGAAACAATGAGACTACAAACTACTCTGATGCAAAAATCAAGATTTCTCTAGAGGAGACCAAGCCAAGTAGGGAAGAGATCATTCTAAAATACACAGAGAATATGTTCAGAGGATGGAAAGATTCCCAGATGCCTACTATGCAGCCTTCTCCACTGCAGAAGATTTTATTTACACCACTCTTTGGAGTATCAATAGACTTTGTTAAGCAAGCTCTCACCTACTACGGGCTTATCGATCTCTTTGATTTCGTTAGTAGCCAGTGCAAGTACGACTGTGAGTTCCCAGGACTCCCTTACCCAAATCCAGAAGTAGAGCAAGTGTACGACGAAGCCAAGAGCTATCCTCACAACATAATCTTCAGTTGTGATCCTGATGGAGACAGGTTTGGAATGGTAGAGAAGATAAATGGCTCTTATATCCACTACTGTGGGGATGAGATAGCATCTATCTTTATCAAATACTTCATTGAGAACTTTGAACACTCCTCGTTGGTCTTTATCAACACCTACCTGTGTAATGATTTTATGGAAGATATTTCCAAAAGGTTTAATATTGAGTACCACAGAACTAAGACAGGCTTTAAGAATGTTTCTAAAGTAATAAACAGTGTAGATAAGAATAAAATAATATTTGCTTATGAGGATTCCTTAGGATTCTTCTTTGGAGGAGGTAGAGAGAAAGATGGTATAAAGTGCACAGTGTTGATGGCTCACATTCTCCAGAATCATTCTCCAAGTAATATTCTCTCATCTCTAAAGGAATATGGCAACTACACTACTTTCAACTACCATTATCGATGTTCTAATCCCAAAGAACTACTAAAGAATGTTATTAAGAGACTTACTGTTAGAAATCTCTATGATATGTTCTTGATTGAAAGAGAAGATCATAAATTGATACTAAGAAAGAGTGGAACAGAGCCAATAATAAAGATCTATGGGACATCTAAAGTCCTAAACAAAAAAGAATTAGAAAAGAAAGTTTTAAATTTCTTAGAAAAGAATTTTAAGTGATTTATTAGTATTAAATAATTTATAAATATAATGTTGTAAAAAATATATTTTTTGAGATATCATCATCCCTTTATTGTTCATATAATTATTATTTAACACCACTAACATAGAATATATCAACAACATACATAATTATTTATGCATTACAATTATTATTTATGCATTACAATTTAAGCATGAATTACAATTTAAGCATGAATTACAATTATTATTTATGCATTACAATTATTATTTATGCATTACAATTATTATTTATGCATTACAATTTAAGCATGAAATACAATTTTTGCATGAATTACAATTATTATTTATGCATTACAATTTAAGCATGAAATACAATTTTTGCATGAATTACAATTTTTATATGAATTACAATTTTTACATGAATTACAATTTTTATTTTATTTCACTCTTTTTATTGTAATCTCACAGTTCATTCAGATGAGGAAAGCCATTCAAATTGTCTGTTGATCTCCTCATCTTCAATATCTTCAACTGCTCCACTTTCTACTCCTATAAACTCTCTAAGTTCCTCTGTGGATTTGTATTGCATCTTATTGGCTAGTATTTTACAGATCAATTCCATAAGATAAGGATAATTCAAATAGTTTGAAGCATTGCACAGTTCTATTAGGACATTGTTTGTACATCCTGAGAAGAAATTAAGATCACTTGTCTTGAATTTGATATCTAAAGGATTGTAGTTTGGAGGTAGAGAAGCAGAATCGATTTCCATAAATTTCAAACAGATTTTTAGAACCTCAGCATTTATTGGTATATCTACAGGATCCAAAGTCTGAGGTAGAGCTAATAAGGATTCAAAAAGTAGACTTTTAGAGAGAAAGTCCCCTTTCAATGCCATTTCTAAACCATCTAATGTTTTTATATTCAACATGGGTAGTAGAAATTATTTAAAAATTTGACAAACAAAATTTATTTAAAAAATCACATACAAAAATTATTTAAAAATTCACATACAAAAAATATACAAAAATTCACATACAATTTGACAAACAATTTCACATACAATTTGACAAACAATTTGACATACAATTTCACATACAATTTCAAATATTTTCACCCCATGCCAACAATTGCTGTTAAAAAAGTAGAGATTGAGAAATTATTACACAAAGAATACGAAGAACAGGCTTTCAATGATATCTTGTTTGATTTTGGTCTAGAAATTGATGAGATTACCCAAGAAGATGGCTTTGTAGTCTACAAAATAGAAATTCCAGCCAACAGATATGATCTACTGTGTACTCAGGGACTAGTGCATGCTCTGAGATCGTATCTCTTCGGAGTAGAATTTAGAGATGTAGAGATCAAGAAAGGGAACTATTCTATAATTCTGGAAGACAGAGAGCACAGAGGGGAGGTGGCTGCTGCTGTTATTAAGAATTATAAGTTTAATGAACACAGCTACCAGAACTTTATCTCCTTTCAGGAGAAGCTCTGTGGGTCTGTTGGGAGGAATAGAGCTATAGTGGCTATTGGTACACACGATCTCTCAAAGGTGTCTTTTCCTGTTGTGTACAAAAGTGTTGAGAAGAAAGAAGTGAACTTTGTTCCTCTGAGGCACACTAGCTCTGTGAATGGTGCAGATCTCCAAGATCTACTCAGTTCAGACAACAACCTCTCTAAGTATTTCAGACTGGTGAGAGAAAATGAATTTAATGTCTTTGTAGATGCAAAAGGTCAAATATTGTCTATTCCCCCAATTATCAACTCAGAGGATACTAAGATCTCTCAGAGCACTACAGACATCCTGATAGAAGTCACTGGCACCAACTTCCACAAAGTCAATACAGCTTTGAAAATGATTCTAAATGCCTTTAGAACAGACGAAGTTTACAGTGTAGAAGTAAATTCTATAAGCACACCAGTGCAGAATACCAAGACATACCATTTGACAGTAGAAGAAATTGCCAAGGAGCTTAATATAACCATTGGAGCTGATGATCTCATAGGGCTCCTTACTAAGATGATGTATAGATGTGAGAGAGTAAATGATTCGGAGATAGTTGTTTATGTTCCAGAAGCTCGTCAAGATGTTCTGCATAAAGTAGACCTGATAGAAGATGTAGCTGTAGCCTATGGCTTCAACAACTTCTCAAGGAGCCTCCCTGATATCAACACTATAGGCCTAGCAGATCCATTTAATAAATTTACTGATAAAATTCGTATGGAGATGGCTTTACTGGGATTCCTAGAAGTCCACACACTAGCTCTCGTCTCGAAGACTGAAAACCTATTTGATTCTGAGAATGCTATAGAAGTAGACAATTTCAAATCTCTGGAGTGTGAAGTAGGTCGGACGTCTCTACTGCCAGGTCTTTTAAAATCTGTAGCTTGCAACTTGCACACCAAAATCCCAATGAAGATTTTTGAATGTGGTGATGTTCTTATTCTCGAAGAATCTCATGATATTGGTGCTAGAAACCTAAGAATGCTTTCTTGTCTTCTTGTGAGTAATGCATCTCAGTTGGAAGAAGTCCAAGGGCCTCTAACCTTGCTTCTTAACAAGTGTGGAATCCACAACTTCGAATATATTAGAAAAGACTATGAAAATCGATATCTAAAAAACCAATCTGCTTCCATCGTAATCTCTGGGGAGGAAGTTGGTAGTGTAGGTGTGGTAGATCCAAAGGTCTTGAAAATATTCAAACTCCCCTATCCTGGATCAGCTTTTGAACTTAACCTTGAAAAGTTGTTTAATTTATTTATTAAATTCAATTGAAAATTATAAAAAGATAGATTAATTAGTAATTAAGAGCTCTTAAATGAATCTTAGAAATAAAGCTGTATATTAATAGTATATTTCTACTGTTCAAAGCTTATAATATAAAACCAAACTATAATTTACACCATTTTATCTTTAAAAAGTATACTGCAATGGTAAAAATAGTATAAACAATATAAATCTATACGTTTAAAAATATCAAATGATTTTTATAAAGTTGTTTAGCCTATTTTAGGACTTTTAAAAAGTATAATTTTGATGAGATATACAGAGTATTTCATTTTTATAGGCACCATCTTGCATTTTTAATTATTTTATTGTATAACAATGTCGATAATATAAAACAAAAAATGTATAAAAAGACATTTATATAGCTCGTTTAATAGACTTTGAGTCATTTATTAATTAATTATATTTACGCGTGTAAAGCATGCAAAGATTAAGAAAAGACATCAAAGAACGAGTTCAAAACAATAAATAGATTAAAAGAAAGCTTTAATTTAAAATTGGCTTATACCATGGCCTTTTCTACCCAGTTTCTCATGTGTTCAAAATGTTCTGTCATAATAAAGTTAAGATTTTAAAATATCATTACTTGTACTGATATGAGTTTGATTAATCGTTGTTTGATTTGTGCTTTGAGTTAAAAAAAGAACTCTACAAAGAGATAAAAACTTAAAAATGCAGTTTTTCCTATTTAGAGCTTAACAATTATATGCTGTTTTTTATGGATAGAGGCATTATCTATTATTATATATTTTCGATCATTTGGTTCTAATGTTGTAAGTTTAGATCCATGAATTCTAAAATATCAGAAGATTTAAAACTGCCTATTTTTATTTCATGAGCCAGAACACCTGCACTGATTATAGCCATAAAAGAGCCTCGTTTGCACCTTAGAGTTTGGAACGTTTATGAACTCCTTTGTATTTTTCGGGAATAATCTATTTTTTGTGTTAGATGCAGATTGAAGCCAGCGTCATCAAGAAAAATAAGCCTATCGATAAGATATTCATAGAAACTCAGTATTTGGCTCTTACCGTTTTATTTGACATTGCTATGTCTGTATATTTAACGGAACCAAAAGTTAATTTTTTTAGTAATCTTGATACTGTAGGCGTTGAGAACGAACCTATACTGTTATATGTAGATAGAGTTGATTCTAACGACTTTAAGCTGAAAAATGGGGTTATTGTTATTTCAGAGGCTAAGATGCTTTTTAAAAACAGTATTTTTCAACTGTAGCTCTTCTTTTCGGAAGATGTTTTAAACTGAAAAATATCTAAAATTTTCACCTGAAAATATTCTGTATGTAGTCTTCTTACTATACTCATAGAAATATATAGCATAGAGGCCATCTTCCTAGATGAAAATTCCTTACATTGCAAATTAATTAGCTTTGCAATGTTGTTTTGTAACTAACTGCCTTTTCTTACGAGATTATACCTCTGTCAGGGGTTCTCTGTTTTCTTCTTCAAAAACCTGTTTCTGAGTCGCGAGAAATCATTTTATGGACTAATCTATTTTTAAATTTTTATAAAAATGCAAGATGTTGTCTTTGAAAATGAAATACTCTGTAATTATACTAAACAGTGAGATTTAAAGACTCGGTGTAAACTTTAGAATTATCTCCATTGAGACACGGCTAGATTATTATATACTTTTGGGTTATTTCGAACATATCTTCTAAACTCTACAACATACAGTTTGTAACAAAAAAAACGCAATCGACTAAATAGCTAGAAAACCCCATAAAATCTATCTCATAATGCATATGCATAGTTCTTTTCTGTAATAAATTAGATTTATCGAAATATATTTATTTGAATATGAATTAGTTGCACGAAATACTGTAAATTATTTTTATTTTGTAACAAAAAAATACAATTTTAAAATTTAATATTTTGTATGCAATCCTTTAGCATCATAAACAGCTCTATCTTTAAAGCTCATTGCTAAACTTTGACATGTTTCTAGGCTTATATTGTTCCATTCAGTGATTATTAGCTGTTTCAGCTCTTCTTTGTTTTT
>SBJO01000154.1:0-14840 GCA_015832245.1 Nosema granulosis
AGGCCATTTTTGCAGTAAATGCTAGTTTTGTTGATGACACGGAAGTTGAAAACACAGAACAACAAGACGATGGAGAGCTAGACGGGGAAAGTCTTGAAATATAAGAAATTAAATTTTTACCGCAAAATATTTTTTTTATTTTAAATTTTTAAGGATTAAAAAATAAATCGCCAAGGCGAGTTCTCTCCTTGCCTAAAGCACAAATTGTTTGCTTTACTTGTAATGAAAAAAGTCATTATTCATACGAATGCCCTAAGAAAGTTGCTGAAGGAATGCCAACTATCAATTCATTAAATAAAGATATTTCTTCTTATGGTTTAGACATGGACTATGTTAAGTTAAACAATATTACTGTACCTGCAGTATTTGACAGTGGAGCTTGTGAATCAGTAATAACAAGCAAGTTGATGAAACGACTTGGCAATTTCAAGTGTATGGATACGAATAATATGTTTAAGTTTATTGATGGTTCTGCAGTGAAAGTAACAAGAATGGTGGATTTATCAATTGATTACAAAGGGAAACGGGCCAATGAAAGATTCAACATTGTAAATAATAAACATGATGAAACCCTGTTATTAGGAAATTCTCTTACAAAAAATAATAAAAGAGAAAAAATTGGTGCCTCTAGAATGTACAATAAACACGGGAAATCATCCTCCGGTGAGTTGGAGCAGACCTATTAGGAATCTCCAAGACAAAAAAGATTTTGAAGTTTTGATTGATGATTTATAAAGGAGAGACATAGTTGAAGCAAGTACTTCATCTTGGTTAGATCCTTGTGTACTGGTTAGAAATAAAAATGGCAAATTGAGATTCTGTGGTGATTTCAGGAGACTAAATGACCTTGTTGAAATTGATGGGCTTGAGATCCCAAAAATACAAGAACTCATTTCGTTACTTCATGGAAAGAAGTATTTCTCCTGTATTGATTTGAAAGATGGGGGTTTCCAGATACCAATTCGAGAGTGCGATAAAGAAAAAACGACGTTTTATACTGGGAGACGATTAATGCAGTTTAAAAAAATGCCCCAGGGATTTAAAAATGTTCCTGCCACATTTCAGAGGGCAATGCAACTTATATTGTCAGATCTTTTAGAAAAGGCGTGTCTAGTATACATAGATGATATATTAGTGTATGGAGACACTATGGAGCAACACGATGAAAATCTTAATAAGGTTTTGGAAAGATTGAATGAATATAACCTAGAAGAGAATAAGGAAAAAAGGGTAGAAAGAGTAGAAAATATTAGATTTCTGGGATATGAGATATCCTACAATAGTGTAAAACCTAGTATAAAGAGAGCTCAAGGAATCATGTCGTATAAGAGTCCTACAACCAGAAAGGAACTGCAAAGATTTATTGGTATGATAAATTATGATAGACATTTTGTAAAAGGGTTGTCGGAACTTCTGGCTCCACTCTATAGGTTACTATCAAAGGAAATGAAGTTTGTGTGGTCTCAGAAAGAAGAAGATATATTTAATACAATAAAAAACCAATGGAAAAGAGATCTTGAACTATTTATTCCAGATATGAAAGGGAAATTCACTTTGGAGACTGATGCATCCGACATAGGTCTAGGAGCATGTCTCAGACAGAATGGTAAACCAGTCGCATATTTGTCACGAACATTAAGTGGTGCAGAAAGGAACTATGGAATAACTGAAAGAGAGGTTTTGGCATCGTTATGGGCAATGGAAAAATTACAATATCATCTGATTGGGAAGAAATTCAAACTAGTAACTGATCACAAAGCAATAGAATTTATCAAAACAAAGATTGAATTTGGATCCGCCCGCATACAAAGGTGGTTTTACCGATTTGAGAAATTTGATTTTGATGTCGAATATCGGAAAGGCTGTGAGATGATTACGGCAGACGCCTTAAGCCGAAGTTTGTACGATAGCAACACACCGAATGCAGTATATATAAGGAATGTGATCCCAAAGATAAAGTTATTGAACATCATATATTACTTAATCATAGAAAGAAGATAAAGGAAGATTTATCCAAAGTAGGAATACATATTTCACAGAGAAGAATAAATGACATACTAGAAGAATGTTGGACTTGTTTGAGAAAAGATAAAAACCCCGTGAAACCTGGAAAGTTTATTTATACATTTTCTCCGGGGGAAAGAATAGCACTAGATATTTTGGAGATCAAGAAAGGAGATCTTGTAATCTTGGCAATTGATTTTTTTACCAGAAAGATTTTCGGTAAAACATTAAGGTCAAAAAACTCTGAGAAATTTTTAGAGTTTGTTAAAGACATACATGGGAAGCTGCCAATCAAATATATAATAACTGATAATGGGAAAGAATTCAATAATGAAGCACTGAACAAATACTGCAAGGATAATAAAATTGACAGAATCTTTTCAATACCATATTACCACCAAAGTAATGGGAGGATTGAACGAGCAAACAGAACAATAAGGGAGGCGTTGAAACATACCAGAGGACCAACGAAGAAAGTTCTTTCAGAAGTAATATTTAGCTATAATAATACATATCATAGAGGCATAGGAATGACACCTAATGAAGCTCTTACGCCGTCTTGCAGAAACACTGTGTTTCAAACTCAAGAGAAATACGGAAGGGAGTTCGAGAAGAAAAACTCTGGATATTCAAAATTAAATATAAATGATACTGTACTGATAAAGAAGGGAGTGAGAGATTCAAAAATGGACAATGAGTTTGAGGTAGCCGGTAAAATTGAAAAAGTATTAGGAAGTGATGCCTATGAAGTTAGGTCTAGAAGGATTAAGCTGATTAGACATGCAAGCCAGCTTAAGAGGATTGGCGGGGGATGTTGGATGTCACGCATCCTGTCTCTGATCTTACAGCATGAAACAAAGATGTTAGAGATCAGAGATCTTATCAACTATCTGAAACATCTGTTTCAGATAAAAATATATAAACAAAAGTTCATAAATAAATATGTTATTTTCTAATAGATGCCTTTTCAATGTTCAAAGACAACAGAGGAAGGCAGCAGGTGCCCCACTACCCAGCACTACCGATGCATCTTTTGTAATTGTAATTCAATCACTCAGTGGCTCTCCTGACAATCCCCTCCATCGATTCTCCAATATTCATTGACAATATTTCGCTTAATGTTCCATTGATTCGCTCGCTTATACCATTACTTTGTGGGTGATAGATTGGAGTAACGATGTGGTTAATATGATTCCCCTTAAGATACTCCTTTACTTCCTTGCTTAAATACTGCGTCCCATTGTCACTTATAATAGTTTTGGGTGTGTCGAACCGGCTTAGCCATTTCTCAAAGCTCTTTACTACATCTGGACCTTTGATAGTTGTGGTAAATGATATTTGCGTAAAGCGTGTATATAAGTCAGTAATTGTTATGAAGTAACCCTTTTCGGTATCTTGCTTAGTTCGATAGTTTGTTGTATCGAATGGTCCATATATGTCGCTTGATATTTTTTCGAATGGTGCAGCCGCTCTTATTTTATATTGACTATCCGCTCGCGCTACATTACTTTTATATTCTATGCACTTTATACAGTTGTGTACCACTATGTTGTTTGCACGCTTAATATTTTTTATAAAAAAGACATTCTTAATTGTATTGTATAACGTGTTGATTCCTGTGTGATGGGCTTTCTCATGCATATACTTTATAAACGGGATTTGTTGTGTATCTCTGATGCACAATCTGCCCCTTCCATCCAACAGCCAGATTTTTCGCTTATCTTCGTCCCCTACATTGTTCTTGTGGGTGAACCTGTCCAGCTCATCTATATATTCCTGTTCTTCATTTGTTATATCAATTTTTCCTTTGTGTGTGTTATAAAACATCTTGATAATGTGTCGGCCATGCTATTTTCTTCTTTTTTTATGGATTTTAACTGAAAATTGTATTCGTTTAGAAGTATCTTCCACCTTTTCATTCTGGGTTTCGTCGGTTGATGTATGCAGTTTGTATTGTCTGTGAATATGATGATATGGTATCCTAACACTATTCCCCTAAAATGTTCTAATCCTCGAATGGTTGCCAACATTTCTTTCTCCACGATTGAATAATTCTTTTCTGTGTCGTTCAATTTTTTGCTGTAATACCCAATGATTCCGTGCTTCTGCAGCAAGACCGCTCCTATTCCCATATCTGAAGCGTCCGTCTGTAGTATGAATTCTTTCCGGTAGTCCAGTAAGGCCAAATAGATTTCTGCCATTAATTCATCCCTTACTTTTGTTATTGCTTTCGTATGCTCCTCCGTCCAGCGTATGTTTTCTCCCTTGGTTTTTAGCAACTCTGTCACCATCCGCAGTTTGTTACTAAAATTTGGGATGTATTCTTGGTACCAGTTTAACAAAACTATGACGCGTTGTATGTCCTTCTTTGTTTTACACTGTATGCTCTGTAGTTTTATCTTTAGTTTAGAGACGTCCGGCATTAACTTTCCATACTGTACAATTGATCCTAATACTTCGACTTGGTTTCCCAGGATGTGTGTCTTATCGAAATTTATTCTCACATCGTGGTCGCGTAGCCTTTTTAAAACTTCGTTTAATATGGCATTGTGTGTTTCGGAATCTTCCGTGTATATTATTATGTCGTTGATTGCTTTTTGGAACAATTTAGGTCCCTCCTTTATCCCAAAGGGTATTCTTCGATACCTATATTGGTTACCAGCATCGTAAACGTCGTAAGTCTCTTAGAATTATCATCTATCGCAATTTGGTTAAACCCATTCTTGAGGTCGATTTTTGTAAAATACTTAGCTTATCCAATTCGTTGATATACTTCTCTGATGTTTGGTATGATGTTTATGTCATCACATATGTGTTGGTTTATTTCCCTGTAATCCACCACTAATCTTACAGTCCCATCTTTCTTAGCAATTATGAATGCAGGACTTGAGAAGGTTTCGAAGCTTCTCTCTATAATGCCCTCATCCGTAACGTAAGTCTTTTTAATTCATCCCTAGCTTGTTCTAGGAATTTCTCTGGAACGCTATAATACTTTGGTGATATTGCTTCGAAACCTGTCCCTTGTATCTGAAAGACTACAGGTTTTCTTTTCATTTGCTTGAATGATGAGTTTTCTGTGAGATAATGCTGTATTAAATCTCTGTTCTCCTCTGTGTGTTCCTTTGTTAACCCCAGACAAACGCTATCGTAGAAAACTGAATCTAAATCCCTTGTTTCGCTCTCGTCTTGTTCAAACTTAATAACTTCGTCACCAATTATTATTAATCGGTTTTTTTTAAATTCAATACTATGTCATTATTTATCAAGAATTCGTTTCCTAGAATCATCGGTACTGGTAGAGATTTAAGTACATAAAATTTGATATTATAAGTCCTCTTGGATCCCTCTATTTTACATCTTTGCGTTGTACTGTATTTGGAGACTGATTCTGTTGAATTTCCGTAGATCGTAGTTATTTTTTGATCTTCTTGTACATTTAACTTCCACTCCTTGACTACTGTTTCTGATATATAGTTTCTGTTGGAACCCGTGTCTAGTATAGCTGTATCCGACATTTTGTCCAGGTGAACTCGTACCTCTATCGATTTTGTGTCGTCTCTTGGCTCGCACATCACATAGTTGTCATTTTGACTGGTTGTTGTCTTTGTGCGATTTCTTGATCTACGTTCTTCATCTCGCCTTGCTAGTTTAAAACACTCCTCCGTGTTATGCATTTTTTGATTTATGGTGCTTGCACCATTTCGAGTATCCCTCGTCTCTTCGCTCTCTGTAGCCGTCTTGTACTCTTCTTGTGTTATTATACCCCCATTCTCTTTCTTTTTGTTCTATTTTTGTCTTGATTTCTGTCTCTATTCTATTTAAATCCTCGAGCTTTTCCTTAAAGTTCTTATACTTGTTTCTGATCAGGTATTCAGCGGTGAATCTTCCTAAGCCGTTTAAGAAAAATTCTTCAGTCCTTCAATCTATCTCTGCCTTGGGACACTTTGTATTCAGTAAGTATATTTCTAAATTTATCTTTATGCCTCGTAGTATTCCTAGATCGTTGTGAAGTCTATTTGTCTTGTCTTTTCTAGTATCTTTAAAATGGTAAGTGACGCGTCCTTAGGGTAGGCTATTAGTAATGTTTGTTTCTTAACTTCTTCATAAGTGTTGTAGCTATGCACATTTTCCGCCTTTTTATCAGTCACTAACTAAATAAGGTAGAATTTCAAGTAGTTGTTCTTCTGACCATTTATTCTGTCCTGCAATTTGGTCAAGGTCTCTGAACCATGTGATCATATTAATTTTTCTGATATTGTCGACAATGATGATTTCCTTTGTTAGATTTATCTTTACTCCCGGTATTTCCAATTCCACTTTTACCGTTTTGTTGTTGCAGTGAGTGCTTCTGTTTTCATTTGTTTTTTCAGGCCTCTTCATGGGGTTCTTTTTTGATATCAAATTGTCGTACCCCGACATAAAATATAGTTCAAGTGAGTTTTTCTTTTTTCTTTTAACAGGTGTAGCAGGTGATTGTGGGCTATGGCCCTTAGCATGTGTTTCATGTGATATAAGACCTCGTGTCAACATCGTGTGTATTATCAAAAATTTGAGTATTTATATTTTTTACCCCTTGATATGTATGATATCTGATATCATATTCTCCTTTATGAACATATCAGATATAACACCATCAGACACCAATAGAAACAAACACCTTTCTTGTGGTGTCAGTACACCACAAAGTTTGTATGGGTATTGGGAGCAGAGCTCTATAAATTAAATCTACGAGTTGTGTGACGTTTAATAAATTAAATTTCAAACGTCTCTCTGATATTCTAATTTAATTTATCAGGTTGAAAAAATATAAATATAGGCCGAATTTAATAAACATGTTATTATACAACAATAATGGGTTTCGAACTGTAAAAAAGAGTTGAAAATATGACTCTGTATTTGAAGGGATAAAATCTCCCATGATAAAAACCTTCAAGGCCATACAAAATTTTTGTCGAAACAACCTTCAAATGTCACATTTCACGATTTTGAGGGATCGAAACCCACCATATCTGATTGTTTAAAGCGATTGATTAAGATAACGCAAGAGAATCTCATATCAAATCCAAGAATGCTAGGAGGCCTGAACGAAAACAGAAATAAGAAAATTGTGGAGGTTGACGAAAACCTCTTCTTCGGACGAAAATACGATAGGGGACGTATCAGACACCAAAACGAGGTTTAAAGGGACAATAAAGCATGTTTTTTACAATTCTGTTTAACAGGAGGGCAAAATGATTATTCCCATTATTATTTCTAGAGTTCTGCCAGGGACAATTGTTCTTACTGATTGCTGGGCTGCATACAACAAAATCTGAGAATACCATAAATATAAGCATTTAGTGTAAACTAAAGTTATATTTTGTTAACCCAGATGATTCATCAGTTCATACCCAGACCATTGAAAGTTGTTGGGATCACTGTAAAAATTAAAATACAACACGGGATCAATCATATACAATTAGAAGCATATCTATATTAATTTACTTTTAAAGAGGTCAAGAAAAACAAACGTGCTTTGATAATATACTGATATTGCTCAAAACTCGTCTTTATTTTCCCATGCCCTCTAATGATTTTGATTAATAAAACGTTGTTTTTATATTTATTTAAACGGTTTATAATGGTAAATGTCCAATGGAAGAGTTTTTAGATGAGAACTTGACAGAGAATTTTTGTTTCTTAATTAATGATCAAGATACAAAGTTAATAAATATTTTGAAACGTTATAGGTAAGATAATTGTAAATTTAGATATATGAAATCCGATCCAGCAAAATTAGTGATAAAGGTAAAAATAGAAACAATACAATCAAAGGGTTATTCGATTCCATACAAATATTTAGAAAACGCAAGGGCAAGAACTAAGACGACTTGTTGAAGATGATATGATAGAAGAAGGTCGATCTATATTTCTGAATCCCGGATTCTTTATAAGAAAAAAGAATAATGATTTAAGATTAGTTATTGATTTTAAGAGTATAAGGAAATACATTAAAGTTGATACTTGAACAATAACAAGGGTAGAAGAGTGTCTTTATGAGTTTTATTCAAACAATATTTATAGTCAATTGGATTTAAAATTGGCTCAACCAAATTAAGCCAGAGAAAGAGTCTAAAGATTATACTGCTTTCATGTTGTTTGGAAAGCAATGGCAATAGAAGAGAATTCCATTTGGTATAAACCTGGTCTCGAAATATTTTAGCATCATATAGATAACATACTGACGTACCCTAGTGTAAAATACGTCTCTAATTTTTTTATTTAAAAAGTGTTTGTTAGCTTGTACAGGTCTAGTTTGATTATCTGGTCGGAATCTAGGTTGTTTGTCTGATCGGTATCTGTTCTGGTTATTGAGTTGCTTGTTCATTAAGGGTTAAGCACGGAATTTCTATTTATGGTTTTATTTGTATAGCTTAAACAAATATTTCTTGATTTAATTTATCATCGATGATATAATAAAGATTAATTTAAATTTTCAAACAATAAATTAAAAAACCGTTATCTTCGCCAAGCGACCTACTAAACATGTGGTATGTCACACATACTAAGGTTTGAACAATATATTTGTATACATTGATGTTATTTTCATGGGCTAAATTAACCATTAATATGGTCTTTGGTATAAATAGAAGATTGAAAAATTTTAACCTTTATTTTTAAAAATAAATAGAAAGAATATTTTAATGTAGAAAGCATAGGATGATTTTTCGTTCTTTAATAATATAAAAAGTATAATTTAAACATTTTCGTGGTCTTTGGTCGGCCTTTATTGGAATTTTGCGCTTTACTGCTGGTCACTTCTTATATTGTACGCAACTAAATGATCCTAAAGTGTTGAAAATGGTTCTCAGTTTTATGTTCTTAAAAGCAGTCACTTAATGAGGAATAGCCCTTCCAACAATCAGTTAAGATCCTAGTGTCCTTTTTTGTGTTACATTATAGCTTCTAGTGTTGTCTTGAATCTATTTCGACTCTAAACAGTACATTGCCTTCTTTTTCCGGTCCTTTTAACTAGGCCAATAACCCATTGCTCTTCATTGTCGCGCCCTTTATGATATTTCCTTTTCCAAATTTAGATTCGTTTATTTTCACTATATCATTCCCTCTCCCTATTTTTAGAATGTTTATAGTAGCTAGGCACTATAACTTCACCATTGAATTATAAAATTTGTCTTAAGGGGGTTCTATTCATACTCAATATATATCTTATTATATTTATAGACGCTTTTGCATCCATAACTCCAATATCTGTATTTTTTAATTTGTCTTCGGTAGAAAATAAGTTCCCCATCCAAAGTTATATCTTTTTACCCCTTTTCCATATACAAATAACCTCATTTATTCGTTTTTGAGATTCTTTGATGAGAGACATGCAATAAAATATTTTTAATGGGGTTCTTTCTTTGTCTCTTCAATGATTTAAAGATTCTTCTTCATTCATTTAAAATTCATTTTTACACCAAAATTCTATTTATACCAAAAACCGGAGCTAACACCCCTATCCTCCATTGTAATTGTCGTGAGCTAACTATTTGACGTCAATAATTCTTTATTAAACAAAGCAAGGTTCCTAATTTGTTACAGGTCATCAGAAACGATACATTTGTTTCAAATTAAACTATATAAAGAAAAATTATCTGATAAATATGATTACTTCCAAATCTACTATTTCTATTTATGTTATATTCTAAAATGCTGGGAATGGACCCTTAGGGCACGGCAGTCATATATACAAAAACTGAAGAGTAACATACTGCTGTGTTTAAAAAAAAAATGTGTTACAAAAATTGTCTAACCATGATGTAAAAATTAATTTCGAAACATCAGTGTTTTTTTAAAAACGAGTTAATTGTGAATAGTTTTTCCAAAAACAAAGGATCTAGACAACAACATATTAGGGAAATAAATAAGAAGAATGTACAGAGAATGCTTAATCTACTAAAATGATATAGAAAATTTATACCCTCTCTATCAATACGAATTGCTGAAAATGTGATTTATTAAAGAATAAAATAGGGGAAATAAATATGTCAGTTAGGATGAAAGAGGGGCTAAAGCCATTTAAAAAGAAATTTGAGCTATGGTAGAGTTGAGGTTTCCAGGCTATTCAAAAAGATTTGTTCTAGAAAAGGACGCTGCATAGATTGGATTAAAAAATGTATTAAGGCAAGAGAATAGGGTCATAGGATCTCAAGGAAGTTTTCGAGATCTGAGTTAAATTATTCAATAGTAGAAAAAATATTCAGGAATTTTACTTTCGCTGCTGCATTTTAGGAAAATGTTACAAGGAAATTATGTAGAAACATTGATTGATAGTAATAATGCCTTTATAAATCTAAATAACAAATGTCGAGTGTCCATAAAGCGAGTTATTTATGAATGGATTTAATTATACTATAATTCATCAATTAGGCAAAGAAAATATCGTAGCAGATAAACTATCAAGATGCTGTTGTACAGAAACGGAAGACGAGAATGGAAAGCAAAGATGTATTAAACTTGTACAAAGAGCTGCCTTAAGAGACATAAATGAAAGCATAAAAAGATATTCATGTGAAAAGATGATAATAAACTAAAAAAATCTCTCACACAAATTCATATAATTAGCGGACCTAGAGGAATAACAACGTTGTATAACAATCTCCAAAAATACTTTAACATGAAAGGTCCAACACAGAGGATAAAGCTGTCAGTAAGAAGTTGCACGGTTTATTTGAGATGTGAAATACATTCATATAAAACAAGAGAAGAAAAATAAAATGGTATAGGGATATAAATTTGAAAGGATACCAGCGGGTGTTTATGGACCATTCAGAATTGAATACTATTTTACAGGTTATATTAGAGAGACGGGATAATATCCTCACTATTGCGGATATATATACCAGGTTCACAGAGGTATATTTTATAAAACTATAACAGCATACACGGTGTTAAAGAATGTTTAAAAGGTTGGAGCAAAAAATTTGTAAATCCTAATTATGTAATTTCAGATAATGGAAAGGGTTATGACAACAAATACATGCGAAAATATTACTAATCAATAAATAAATAAAAAACAGACATTAATACTTGAATACAGTTCGACCCGGTTTTAGGTGGGAAGTTAAATAATAATAATATTGAGATCAAAACAATAATCTCTTAAAATGTCTTCAGACATCTATATTACTCAGTTAAATTGATTTTAAAAAAAAGCGCTTTTATTTTTAGCAACTATGAAATCAGATATTCTACTTCCAAAAACATATTTTATTATCCATTCTTTTACAAGGTCGATTTTTAGTCTAAGAATCTCTTTCATTCTCCAACATGACAAAAACATTTGCAATTGAATAAAAACTATCAAAATGATTTAAAGCCATTCTAATCTTATAACGAAAGAAGCATAAGATCTAGGCTATCCTCATTCAAGTCGTTGTCATCATAAACCATATAGTATTCATCACACATCCTATAAATAATACCAACTACTGAAGCTGAGAAATCTGTGTTGTTTTCATCAGGGTTAACAATATGTTTTTCCTTTCGCCCTTTAGAAAAATATTTATGTTTGTTTTTTTTTAATATTTCATACCATGCTATTGAGATCAATATGATATCATCTTTAGTATTAAAAGAGTTGATATTGCTGCATTCGATATTTGTAAAGTCATAGTCGATTGAATTTATTAAGGTGCTTTGATAGTGGTCTTTATATGCCTATAAAATACCTATATCCAAGGGTTATATGATAGAAGTAGTATGTTTTTTTAAAAAAAAATGAAAACACCACATTGCTTAAAGTAACACTTTTTTGTGGCGGGGAATTGTCTAAGAGGAGAAGAATTTTCCGATTTTGTCTATACATTTCATTGTTCAGTACGGTAAGATTTTCCGTAAATAAACAGTGTGTCATCCAGGCTTTAGATGAAATTTATATTTAATCCCTACATCTTCCGGGTTAATATTCTGTAAGGAGCCTTGAGTTTTTTAAATGATCAATTGTGATTGGATTAAGTTTTTTATCCTCTATACTACACTTAACCATAAAATTAGCTCTGGGCCGTCATGAAATGCCTGTTTCATAATTCTTTTCATGGTAACTGTTTGTTCATTTATTCCGTGTTTAATCTTAATCTATCATATCTTATAATCTATGTTCTTCAATTTACTTTTGTTTATTTGTTTACGTTTTAATTTATTAACACTATAAAAGCAAAATGTGAAAAAAAGCAGGAAGATGCAAATCAACAAGATGAACTCTCAGAAACAAAATAAAACATTTTCTTTTAATAAACAATCTCCAAACCCCGACGGGGGTTATTGTCCTTTACGCCTTTGCGATTGTTCCGGGTGTAACATACTACTTCTTCGATAAATTTTTGTAATAAAGAGCTGTCTCATCACAATTAAAGATGTTTTGTGTGGTAAAACTTGCATAAATTGTTGACTTTTTCTCTAAAAATTTCAAACACGCTATAATCTACCGATTTTATTTATCCGGAAATGTTCTTAAACGACAAATCATGTGGTTTCTTGAACCTATCCAACCAACCATTAGAAACTTTGAATTTACAACAATTCATCTTTTTTTTGATAGTTTTAGTCCAGTTTTTTTTAGATATAGTGCCATTGATGGACACGTTTCTTTGTCTAAGAGAATTAAATACTTCAAATATTTGTGAGTCTAGTTCTGAAAAATTATTGAAGTGACGTTTAAATCGCTTTAAAACGATTGGTCGGCTAGGTTTCGTGAATTATCAATACCATGATCTTTTTCAAGCCAAGCCCACTTCCCTTTGAAATTCCATACTTTTCACATAATTCTCGATCTGGAAGTTCGTCAGATTCTACAATCTTCTTCCAACTCAACTTTTTTCTTCTCGGACAATTTTTTCATAAGGGGAAAAATTTGAAAATATATCAAGTACCCCAAAATCGAAATTTATAATAAAAATATAATCCATATAAAGTACTAGTAAATGTTTTTTTTTTCAAAACTGCCAAATCGGGGGGGTTTTATGGGGTGGGTCGGGCTGTATATACCACGTAGCAATGTCGTCTCAGAAAGGTTAGATAGTACAATAAGCTTTATTTTGATAATTTTCAAAAGAGAAGGATTTCTCAGAATTAAAAAAGATAATATAAAAACCATTAACTTGAATTATAATAGAAACTTGGGGCATCGCCAATAAGTTTAGTATATAGGATAGATTTTTATGATGTAACAAACACGGTACAAAGGTATGAGAAAAGGTTAGATACTTGTGTAGAAATTTTAAAATAAAATATAGGAGATAAAGTTTATAGGTGTATAATGAATTGTGGAAGTTTGGATCCTAAATATGAGATATATCCAAGCAAAATCGATAAGGTATGAGACAAAGAATATTTGGGTATTGTTACATGGTGACAAAAGCATAAAGTCTTTGTGAGGAGGTAGTATGTGGTATTTATTACCACATGGTTGTTATATTTTTTTTTCCAGAAATTTCTAGAAAAAATCTTCTACAAATATTTCTTAAATTTCCACCCCCAAGTTCATAAACAATAAATCCATTTACAATCAATCTAGTCATACTACTTCTAGGGTTCATATTGTCCTGAATTTAAATAAATACAAAACTAAACAACCTATGTTGAGTTTAAGGGTGAGCATTGTGTGAATGTTTTTAAATTCTAGCCGCCTTTCTGTTTATAATGCCACTGCCTTAAATCAAAAACATTTCTGTCATTATTAGGGTTAAAAATTGTTTTTTTGACTATCGTGAGCTCAACATCTTACAATCGAGCGATAAAGCCATCCATCTATGCCATGAGTTTCTGTCGCTTGCCGAAACTCACAGTAGATAGAAAAATTTTATAACCGGACAGTAATGATAAATAAAGACGAATTGTCGAGAAAAAAAAATCCAAAATCATTGAAAATATCGATCTACTGTTTTCTCTCCAAAATAAGAAAACATTGAATCGAGTTTTTTTTTGAAATTTAAAAACGAACACAATGATCCTCGAAATTTAAGAATTACATCTTGAATCAAAAAGTATTTGGAGTTTTTTATAATATCATATTCATTTTATTGTTGGGAATCTATCATATCTAAAACTTCTATATTCAGAAATTACACCATAATATATATTAATATTAAGATTATATGTCCGTGAACTTTTGAAAATATCCAAGCCAAATGCTGAAAAAAACGGAGTATCTGTTTTCACCAGCATAGTCCATATCATAAAGATTTTTAGTTCCTCTATTGTCTTAAGCTTATCGGAAATGTTTTTTTTCTGATGTATAAATGAAAAACAATGATATCATAAAGTATAAGTTAAAGAATCTTAAATACCGTGTAACTATCTTTACCAATAAACAACCAGTCTTTTAAATCGTCATTAAACACTTCTTCTTCAATGATAATTGTGTCGTTTAAGTTTAATAACAGAGTTTCATCAACCTCTTCATCTAAAAGCAGATTATTGAAAAGTTCATAGAATCTGTATATATCAAAGCTTTCTTCCAGAATACCACAAATTTCTAACCCTTTTATGATTGTCTTCTTGTTCATGTTGTAATAAAACCTCAACACACATCCTTCAAAACTGCGTATGGTGTTTTTTTTAATGATTCCTTTCTTTTTACGATTCTCCTTGTCTTCTATCGCTTCATAAATCCATTCATTGTTTTTTTCATCAAAATGTTGTTTAAATGATCTATTTATAGACAAATCAAGAATCTGCAATAAAGAAAGGGGGTGTGACATATCCAAGATTGAAATATGTCTCTAATATAGATTTGGTATAAATTTTCTTTTTATTTACAAATTGATTTTTAGTATAACTTGGTCTGGTTTCTG